>JAPMNP010692771.1:0-14000 GCA_029874935.1 Atherina boyeri | reverse complement strand
GATGTAGGCCAGTCAGCAAAAATCCAGGTTTTCCAGGAACCTCATACACTGTGTTAAATTAGCATGCATCTTAGAACCAAATCGATTAATCAAAAATGCTGGTATTTATCCTATTGAAAGCAAGCACACAGCTAACGGGTTTATAGTCTGGTCATGTACTGCAAACCAATAACAGGAGCCTAATTATTAGCGCTCTATCTTTAGCACAAATGGAATCTTTTTCAAGACATGTTCACTTAGGATATTAGCCAGCTGCAGCCTTCAAATGGCTCTTTTCCATACTTTTGACGACGAAAAACAACTTTTCTGAATACTGCTATATTTTATGACCCTGACCCATTCTGTTTTGTGTTTAGCATCGTAGAAGCTGATCAAATTGCTGTTATGGCAGCACTCAGTGATATTGATATTGAAGTTAAAATGAAAATTAGTTTAGAAAACATCCTGGTTAAAGTTTAAAGTTGGAACATTCAGTGCACTGCTCTATCTATTACACACTGTGTGCTTTCAAAGCACTATGAAAAGCAACCAGACTATCTGGTGCAAATCCCTCTAACCTTGCCTAACCACTGTGGCAGATCTTCCAAATCAGAGTGAGGAAGAGGGCACACAGAAGAATTATAAGCAAATGAATAATTTCATAGTGCTGCACCCATCCTCATCAAACTGCTGTAACCCTAAGCAGGGCATGCAGCAGAGGTGTCAAGTCGAGGTCGCATGTCCATCAGCTGCAACGACACCTTCATTAAGGTGGGTGGAAATTAAACCTAGAGACGCTCTGTGGTACGTTTCTGGGAAAATCAGGAGCACTTTGGTCAGTAAGCAGACCAACAGCATGGCAAGTCTCTGTGGGTGACTGACGAAATTAATTAGGAGAGGGAAAGGAAAATGTCTGTCAGATCACAGATCAAGTCGTGAAAAATATCTTCCCCTGCTGTGATCTATTGATTGCCATTAAATGTTCCAGCTGCCACCCCATAAAATTTTAATATCTTAAATCTGACAGCTACAAAGTGTATTCCATTTTTCCCCCCCTGAATATCATCCTTCTGAAAGAACGTGAGGCATAGCCGATGCATTTTCACTAATAACAAAGGAAACACCATGACAGTCATACTCTAGCCATGTCTCTTTTGACTCTTTCGTTTCCACTCATTGTGCACCAGAGGCTGTAACAGTTAATTCTATCACTCCAGTGTAAGATGACAGATACTCATCCCAACAGGCTAGGGGGAGGGAGGAAAGGAGGGTTGGACCATTCAGTCACTGAGCATATAGTAGTATTTAAACAACTTTAGCATAATGTCACAGCTTAATGCGTGTTGGCGAATTTGCCAACAGGCTTGATGTGAACAATCTCTCTGCATGTTCTGGTTGGGCGCGTGACCTGACGGGATGGCACACCATTAGCCCAGTCAGACTGCAGGGCCCCGCTGTTAACATTACAATGTGTAGTGGAGCATAACAAAGTGAGAGAGGGAATCGTGTTGCCATATTTGTGTGGTTTCCCAGCACGTTGTGGTCAATGTGATGATAACACATACAAGGCAATCAGTATAAGTAAAGAATGCCTTGCAATTAGAGCTATGGGGTATTAGTGTTTTCATAACACTTCTATTATATATTCACATTCTCTATCAGGGTTGGTAATCACTTGTCTCAAACGGTTTAATTACAGCTTGGCAATGACTACTTAACGTGATTAGATGTTATACCTTATTGTTGCGTGTGGCATATTACATCAATTATATTAAGAGTTATTATTTTCAGGAGGGTGCAGTGCTTGCATGTGATACAGAATGCAGTAAAGGCTGAGTGACAGGGACTTCTTAAAGGCTTGATTTTACAAATAAAGTAATCAATATAAGCTACTGCACATCACGTCTCACCACACAGAGAGCTGTTAGGTCTTTTGCATAATTGCAATAAAAAAGTGTATTGGCCTGACTGATTGAATTCAGTCTTGGTAATTGCAGCATAAACAATGTAGTTGACTGTCACAGCTACTGTGCTACTATGCTGTCAACAATCCAGATATTTTTCTAGCCTCTACTAGCATATCATGCAGATCCACAGCCTGCCGTGTAATGAGTATAATTACATGGTGCGCATGTGTTACCTGTGGGGGTAACACATACACACCCCCTCTCTCACACTTATTTTTCCATCCCTATGACCTGTCACTCAAAATCAGTGCTGACAGAAAAGACTCCAGATATTGCCATGCCTCTCTGTGGCCACCATCTAGTGAAAAGTCTTCCTCCTTCTCCTCCCTAAGTGGAAAACCAAAAGAACCAAAACCCAAAAAACAGGCTCCAACAGTAACCCAGCATCATCTAATAGCCAGCCAAATCCCTGTTGATGCTGCTGTCCATCAATATCACCACCCATTCTCTCAGCCCAACCCCCACCATTTGATCGACATTAACTCCGCAGCTGCCCACCAAGCGCCTCCCCTCCATTCTCAATCTTTCCTTCTCGCCCCACTTACTCTTCCTCTTTACCAGGGGAAGCTCTGCATGCTTCCAGGCAAAGTCAATGTCTATCTCTTGTCTCCCTTGTGCTATCCATATCCAGTACACTGCTCCTATTCCTCACTGTTGTGTCTTGCGCACATCTAAGGCATATCTAAGTTGTAAATAGAGTGGAGCTTAAATGACAACAGCCTTGCTTTTGTGGGGATTTAGGGAGGGGAAAAAAAGGAGCTGATTTGTGCAAAAGACTGCTGGCGAAGATAAAATGTTAGGCTTTGGATCTAAATTCCACATGAATGCCTTTCCCTTTAGTGTGCATTATGATGCCAATGGACCATATCATAGTATTTGTTTTGCTTTAGAGCTGTCCTTTGTGATTTATGTTCCCCGAGTGCAAATATTTCACGTCACTATACAAGCAATGTTTCTGTCATGGAGAACGTAGGGGGTATTTGGGGGCTGAATATGGGACTTCTGTGTACACGTTCGCTTGTGTGTGTGCGTAGGTTGGTGGTGAGGCACTTGTGGCAGTGCCAGTGTGTGACCGCAGCCCCCCTGGCTAGGGAGCAGCGCCTGGAAAGGTTACCCACCAGAGTGGCTTTTGTATGGTAATGTGACCTCCAGCTCCCTAAGGAGTCTCAACACCTGCCCAGCACCCCCTGCCAGCCTCACATCCTCAACATGCTGACTGTTTTTCCTCAGCATTACTGCTCATCTGCTGTTCCTTGGTAATGTTCAACTATCAAGCGCTTATTTTTTTACGTATTAAATTCATAACCCGGACAAGCCAGCCTTAATAATAATTGATTAGTCACAGCTAACTTCAGTTTTGGGCATAATAGTTGAGAAAAACCATGTAGCAATATATGTGCAGACAGGCTGACACCCCCCCCAGACCCACAGACAACCAGCTGAGCATAGAGAGAGGGGCTCTAAAGCAATTATAGCAAATTAAATGAATGCCCCCAAGTTAAACAGTGTTAATAGTGTTCAGGGAGACAAATTTGAGATGCAACACACAGTGTAATGGCAAGATCCACTTGGGTTGCTGAGTAGCAAACACTAGCCTTAATTATATTCAAACCCTTTTAACAGAGCATCAATTCATAGCATGCTGTGACAGGTTGTTCACTTTGGAAATGGTCTAAAAAGCTTTGTGCATCAAACTAATTTTTGGTGACACCGAAGTCTACTTGTCTTACATTGTAGTGCGAGATGATTAAGTGATATCTGAGAATTGTTTAGTCCTGGATTTTAAAAAAACAAAAAAAACAACAACAACAATGAAACAGCTTGCAATTGCTGACACCTTAAGATATCTTCTGTATGACCCAAGATGACAGTGATGAAAATGAAAAATAACAGATGCTGTCAGGCATGAGAAGATAAAAAGATACCATTTTAAAGACAAAAGCTTTCACACAGGTTAAAACGAGATATGTCTTTTTTTTTAAAAATGTATTCACTGGAAATATTTGTCATAACAGAGCTCATTGCTCATCGCAGTATTTTAAAGCAAACTCAGACAGGCGTTCAGAATGCTCAGCATACACTCCTTGCTCAGACACCTACTGTGCTTCATGTCAGCTCTCTGAGAACAGCTGATCCAAACACAAGTCCACTCTACCCTTCTGTTCAAGGTCTCAGAGCTGCTACCCACAGGCTGGTGTCTACTTTTGTGTGAGGTGCCCAACCACCAACCTCTATGCCTGAGGCGCCCCAGCTACTGAACTCATTCTTCCATCTTCTCCCCACTGAGCAGCACTACAAACCCACCCCTCTCATTCCACCCACACTAGTATTTTATATGCATTACTTTTGTTCTTATTATAGTCTTGCCTCCTTAAATGCATATTTTGGTGCTGTCATTAAATATGACTGGAAGGGACATATATTTGTGTCATGTAAAAACCTATGCCCCTGCTACACTTTTGTCTGTTTATTTATCCATTTAAAAAAATTAATTATGAATGAATGTCACATTGAATAATTCATGTGCACCCCACTGCTTCGAATAAATAGCTGGAACACCTTTGCTTCCTCCCTTTCAGTGTTCCTTCAACCCTTTTAGTGGCACCATGCACTACTGTAGGTTATTGGTCTTTCTTCCTCTCTGGAGGGTTCTTACGCACTTAGTCCTTATTAAAATCCCCATGGAATATAAACACACACACAATGACACATGTATACACTCACATGAGAAAACACACACCCCCAGCCAAGGACCGTCTGCTGGTACAAACCATTTATTAAAGCTCCTGTGAAGGTCCTGGCAGTCAGCCAGAGGGAGACATGACTTTGGATCCCATTCATGTCCACATCAGCAGAGTAAAATGTTTCTAGGTGTTGATCCATGACAGCCATTATTGCTGCAATCCAGTTTTATCACTGTCAGATTCCACAAAAGGGAAAATAAGCCATTTTCAACACTTTAACAGATTGTCAATATAGTTCAACCAATCTAAACAGCTGCTGAGGAAGTTTATTTGCCTTTGAGGACATGTTTTGAATAGATATTAGAATGCCACCCAAAAGCATTTAATCTCTGAAAGGCCTCAACCTCTCAAAATGTGTGTAATATAAAGGGAAATGTATTCTTGGAATAAAACAGATGCGATACAGGTTACACAATCATGTGATAAGATGGAAAAAGAGTTAAATAAATACAAAAACAAAAAAGATGTGATATTCACACATTTGAGATACACTTGTGTATGTTTATGCCATTTTCATACAGAGGCATAAAAGATAGGCACAGAGATAAAAAGGTAAAGTGTTGATTTGGTCCTAGGAAAGAGTCTGAATCACAATATTGCAATATTACTATCTATATTCATCCTTACTTAACTAACATATTTGCAATCAAAGTATCAAAATATTGTTATAGTCATTTATCATCCAGATGCTTGTTTTAGATGACCAGCAGTCCAAATGCCAAAGACTTTCAAGAGACTTGCTGATCAATAAGCTGTCAATCATGACAATATTCTTGAGTCAAGAGTATTCTTCAACTTCCAGAACAATATATATGTATATAATATCTAAAATATCGCAAATAAAATAGAATAAAATAAACAAACCTACAGTAACTTAGATTATCAAGATGAGTCTTACTTTCATAAAGCTCCCCTTGGCAAAGAAAATCTGTTTGGCACAATATAGCAGACAGACCATCATTCTGCCTGCTACAATGCTTAACAGAACAAGAGGGGTAAAAAAAGAAAAAAGAAATCAAAACAAACAAAAAAAGAACAATATCTAAAGATGAGTTGTTTGAACTGAAAAAGAAATGGACGGGACTTCTTCTACTACCCTACACACAAAACAAAATCACAGAAACACAGCAATGTTTCTGTGATTCTGGTTTTGAAGCCCTCTTCATCTAAATAAAATAAATCTAAATATATTCATATCTATATATAGATATATATAGCCCATTTAAGTAAGATTTTTTGATATAATAATTCTCTCTCTCTATATATATATATAAAACTAAGTTTTTGAGAAAAGATGTCATTTAAATGGGCACAGGGTTCCCACACATTTCTTGAAATGATTTTCCAGGACTTTTCCAGGACATTTTCAAAACATTTTTCAGCTGCTACAATATGAGTCAAGTTATCACAACTAGAGCTGGAGGATACCTCATGTTATTATAATATCGGGATATATTTTTGAACAGATATGATATTGTACCTATACCGTAATATCGGTATTATAGTTGTGCAAAGATTGTTGTCTTTCACACCTGCTTTCCTCTATTTGCAATGCAACACAACTAAGACTTATTTAGGGAAAGTTATTCTCTACTGTAGTTCATACACTGCTATTTTACGTGCTGATATCAGTTTAAAAGTCCAAATTCTCACAGTCAAGCTGTACTCACGATTGGTCACTAACGTTAGAAAATATAAACTATTATCGGACTTTTAAATTGATTGCATCTGCTCGCACCAAGGCACATTACGCATCTGTTATACATAATGGCATAAATTGATGAGTTATGTGTTTTTGACTCTAAATTATTTTGATTTATCAAATCTTTTTAAATGTTTTTTTTCCAATTATATTGCTGAAATGGATTAACCTTTTGTAAAGCTAGATGTGTTTAAATGCTAAATCCTTCTTCTCTGAATGTTTAACTGTCCAGAAATCTTGACATGGCCTTGTCCCTGTGCATAACTCCTGAGTGCTGATGTTACCGATATCAAAAGACTTCCTGCAGAGCTTGTAATATGCCCTATGCACATCTCCAGACACTTCTCCTATAGTCAGTCCCTGAACTTGGGGATTTCTTTTTACTCAGTTTTCTACTCAAAATTTGCACTGTCTTCCTGACATTGACACTCACTCCTGCCTATAAAGGACAACAACAAAAATTTAAGTCTACTGCTTGAAAATTTGCTTATATTGACTGTTTACTCAATAAATTAGGCAAGTTTTTCATACCTTATCTTTTTCATATCTTTCATATTCTATGTATTATACTTACTGTACACACCACATTACACTTCACTGCTTATTTCACATAGTTAGATCCTAAACTGCATTTTTTTTGTTCCAGTGTTGGTGATTTTAGGTTAGTCCAGTCATCCGGAAACAAGATTCAGGGTAGATGACAAGACTAAAATCTCTTGCTAGCACCGCAATCATATTGAACCTTAAAAATATTTATTTCTAACTCTCAGAGATAAGTAGATAAGTAGTAGTTATTGTTTGGTAGCTACCTTTTCAGTATGACTTTTATGTAGCATTACTAAGATAAATTTATGGTTACCACCTAAAATCAGTCTATTGTTCAATTTAGCCATGTTGAATTCAATTTATTTACGTTAACAACTTTGTTCAAAGAAACATGCAAGCCTTCAGTTCTCACTGTTTCTCCTCTGTGGTCTGTGTATCTAGCTAAAAACAGCATGAAAAGTTGGGGCTCTGCTATCTGTGCACATACACAGTATTTTGATAGAGCTGAATTCATGACGTTTTTCTGATTCACATTTTTTTTTTTTTTTGCTGTCGGACAATAGAACAAGTATGAAATACTGAGTGGAACATGGCCCGGTAAAACTGTCTGCTACCAGTCGCTATCTTGAAGCTGTCCTAATGTTCCCTACGGCTCCACTAAAACCAAAAATGTTGCGCAAAGGCATGAGTGATGACACGCCCACAGCTGTCCGCTGCTCCTGTCACTCAGAAAGAGGAAGAAAAACCTCTCACTCGATATACTGAGATACAGCAAAACTCGTCGCTAATTTTGGCCCTTCTTTGAAGAAATATATCCTAATTTGTGTATGAAAAATCAGTGAATCTAGTAACAAAAGACAGACGGAAACACTGGGAGGCAGAGCTGTTCTAAGGGAATATGCAACCTGATTGGTTGGTAGCGTCACGTAGGGCGCTGTGCCGGCTAGATACAGAAATTAAAGGAGACAAGCGCTACAGCCCAATATTGCCCGTTGAAGGCAGCTGAAAACAGACATTCATGCGTAAAATGTTTAACCTGTTTGCGTTCATCCACAAGGAGGGAATATTATTTTCCAGAACAACTCAAACATTTTCAGGACATTTGATTTTTTGCCCATTTTCCATGTGTTTTCCATGACTGGAAAATTGGTCTGTCATTTTCTAGGTTTTCCAGGTTTTCCAGGACACGTGGGAACCCTGGGGCTATATGCAGTTTTCTGAAATTCCCACATGCAACTGACACCTTTGGCTGCAAAACACAACTGCACGTCCTTTCTGCTCGTTCTCACAGCACGCAATCGTAGTCTTATGTGGAGTTTCTGTTGGTGTCTGAGTTGTGCTGGGTCGCTCTGTGTACTCTCAAAATCCATTGCGATGAAATATAGACTCCGCTTGCGAGTTTAGGCTTATTGTTTATTACCGGTGGCGGCAGCGTGATCTGAAACGTTTAACATGAACCCACCTGACGTCACATCCACAGACACAGCGCGCGAAAAATCGGACCCGACAAAAACAAGGAGAAATTGGCTGCAGGCTTATAGGTGCACCCGCGTGAGCCGACAGGGTGTCAGTATGCTCATCAAAAGATGTTTGAGCCATAAATGGTCAAATAAAAAAGGCTATTGTTACGTTTATTTTGGGCAAAACCTTGCATGTAGCCTCTTTAAATAAAGTGCACATAGAACAAATCTCATTCAAATCTCCAGCTCTGCACTGTGAAAAGATTCCACCTTGCTCATTGCCAAAATGCATAAAATGCAGAGCAATCCTAAGTTTGCTGTGTCATCATCACGCATTATTACCAAGGGTGACATCAGGTAATACCATCAATTTATCCTTTATTCACTGACAGGCATATATTACATTTAATTCAAAATTGCAGAGAGGGAGGGATTGTGCCGCCCAGAGGTGCAGTAATCATTAAGGAACATGGAACTATACCATCCTAATTTACAGCTTCTCTATCACCTCTATTCTGTGCAGAGCGAATGATCTACAACAAGGTGGTCTGTTTCAGCGGTCAGAGGAGGTCTAATACATTTGGTGGAGGCTGATAACAGTGCTTCACTTTCACACTGAGCACTCAGAGGGAATTACAGGGATGCAGAGATGAGAATGTCTGAGTGCTTTAGTTAAAACCAGGGGTAAAAGCTATCTTGTGCTTACATACTCTCTGATCCATGCACACTGAGGCTACCTGATCGTTTCAGAGCTTGGTCCATTTACATTTTCACTCGACACGGTCGCTCATACTGTATATTCTGCTTTGCCGAAATCGATTCCAGAGCCAAAGGCCTCTGCTTTTCTACAGAGCACTGGTCTCCAGCCAAGCCTTACCTGGATTGAGAGATAGGAGGATGAAAGGATTGGGTGCACTGAGACCATAGCCGTGAGGGAGAGATTTTAGCGTGGGGTTGAACATGTTCGCGTAATGCTTTACAGAAGATGGGTATGGAACCTCTCTAGGGAGGAGCAAGGCAGCAAATACTGTGTGAGTATCTATTAGCTTTTTGGTAACAGTTGCCTGCTATCTGAAAGGTTGTACGAGCCTTCAATGACTAATCCATCAGTAGAGCATAAGGGGCCTGCCAAACAGCCCTTACTGACTTTTCTCTCTCTCTATTGCCCCAGCAGAGACAAGTCTGATTCCTCCTCATTAGCAGTGCTGTTCTTTTAACATGCCTACCAAGCAAGTCCAGCACTAGACCAGCAAAGGACACCCTGACCAGTTGCCCTGTCACGTTCTTGCCCAGTAACTACTTCCACTCTAAAAAAAAAACAGAAACTGAGCCAGCGCTTCCTTCTGTCAGTGTGGCACAGCCTCAGTCAAGTTATTCATCACCCTCAGTGAAGGCTAAATATGAACACACATATGAATATATGAATAACTGAACGAGCGGTTATTGTTATTCACCTGCAAGCACTCTGCCGAGCCTGCAAAGTCTTTTGTTTGGAGCCTGTAGTTCTGCTGAGCAGGGGCTTTCTGACAGAACGTCTGAAGTGGGGCAGAGGGGAGAGGGAACACAGGTGTTACTGAGTGGCTCTTTTACAGAGAAAGAATGACCTGTGTCTGCAAATGCCCCTTCTGCCTGTCTTCGGAGCTTCCCGCGATGCCCCTGTGCCCTCTTTATTCAGTGGCTACCATGCTGGCATAAAGACCTGCCATTTGCCCAGATGGTGGACAGCAGGGGTCCACTCCCCTACCCTAACACTCACAGGCACACACTTCCAATGCTTCCAGTTCTGCCTCCCTGAGCGTAACTGAAAGCCTTTAGTCCATATGCAAAAACAGAAAAAAAAGAGATGGGCATCTGTACAGTCCAAGACAAAACAAGACAAGAAATTCAAATGATGAATGTTACCTTCAGAAGACTTAAATGATCCACTCAATGAACTCATAATCAATAATGTTTTCTTTTAAGAAATGTATTCATTTATTAGTTACATTTCAAACAAACAAACCTAACAAAGTATTTTTAGTTTACACAAATTAATATAGAGTGAAGATCATTTGTAAACCAGCTAATTTGCTTCAATTTCATAGTAAATGAACTAGCAATACTGTCATGTGTACTATAGAGTCGATGAGTGGGATGAAAATCTGGGAAAAGTGGCTTAGTGCCTATTGCTGCACATCAGGCTCTTCAAGCTCATAATGTCATACTGACACCAGGAGACAGGCAGTGCCAGGGGTGATGCCCAGGAGTGAAGGGAAGGTCAGCGAAGCTTCACAACCCAACTGGTGCTGATGCCACAGCATGTATGGCTCAAGTGGTTGGCAGTGCATCTTAACAACAAAATGTGACATTTTTAGAAGCTGTCAAATTGCAGTCTAAAAAAAAAAGAAAGAAAAAAAAGCTGCCTTGACTGGGGACCAGGCCAGAGCACCGCTGCAGGGCTTTCAATCTGCTCGTAATGGGAAAGATGGAAGAAGATAAGATTCCAATTCAGCTATTTCTGCACGGCCCCAATGTGATCACACTGCAATACGACAGGGCATTTGGGGAATTGAGAGAATTCTTAAAAGGACAGAATATCTTCAGGAGTGGCTTGGTACTCACACCCATACCATCACTGCTCCTAATTGTTCAGCTCTCTGAAAATAAGTGATATATAATCTGGAAGCATTATGCATTCTGTTGTCTGCCATAAATCACAGCTGAGATGTGTATGCAAAAGAAATGTTACACCCCAACCTTAACCCTGTGATCTCTGACCCAAAACATGAACATGAGAATTTTTCAAAAGTGGATTTAAACATGATTTTCTGCATAATATTCAGATTTTTCACAAGTAAACCTTGCTATTACATCTTCAAGCAACTGATATAATGTAGTTTTATCAAAGATATCTCAATAATTCCCATCACTCCCATGATTACATGATATCACCAACAAAGAAATCTATCTTTTTTGTACTAAAAGGACAGAAACCTCCTGATTCTTTTTTTTCTTTTTTAAACTTTGTTATTTCACTTCTCCTGTTTATGATCCCAACATTTAAGACTTAACAAATCTTAGGAGAGTTGGACACTTTATATGGGACCAGGATGTATTCGCATGGACATTTTCACAATGTTGTTTTACAGATGGGAATACCTGTGAAGAAATTAACTCAATTGCACAATACCCTATAGACTAAACGCGGCTACATTTAAAACAGACAACTCCTTATCCAGCAGGACCACTGGGCATTACAGCACTAATCCTATGAACACAAGCAAAGCTCTGAGGGTGAAGCAAGGCTTAAGAAGAACAACGTTATACCTGCAGCCTCTTTTCTGAGACTGTCCCAGCCAAACAGAAGATGTAGAAGTCTATTTTGGCTCCCAACAAAGATATACATGACTAAATATAGAGTCAAATTCAAAGTTAGAGGAGAGAGTATATGTACCTAATAGGAAAATGAATTATAGTAACTTCTAGTTAGGGTACAAAATACAGCAACAGTATTTGTGTGACTTCAAGTTCCACTCATCAACACAAAGGATGCAAATATATGAGAGCCATTTCATTTTTTAATTAGCCACTCGAAGAATGAGCAATTATGTGCATTTGTTGTCTTTGTACTTCTAATAAAATACAATAAAAAATAATCTGCCAACCCTCAACAACAGGGTATCGCGCCTCCCAACTCCCCTTGCACATACACTCTGTCTAAACCCTCATCAACTACTTTTGATTAATCTTCAGGATTCATTTTGTCGCTGTGCCTTGTCTTTGTAAATGGGCTAGAAAAACAAAGAAGAAAGCCTATCTAAATTTTCACATTTTTCTGACAAAAAGCTCACGAGTTGCTGAAACAATACCTTCTTATCTGCAGAAACTGGGTGAAATTACCCCTGTGTCTCTATTATTTAGCCATTTACAACCTGTGGCAATGCAGAGTGAAGCCTGGAAAGCTGCTTTGTTCTACACAAGAATGCTAGTGGTTGTTCTTATTCTTGGACATCACCTTAACTTGAGATTTAGAAACATCAACAAGCTATTGTTTCATCACTCATTTTGGCATTCATCTGTTGCTGTTAAGAAAGCTTTAGCTTTGTCTGCTGTTTGTCTTGCTTTAGCAAAGTATGAAAGATGGAGAGGAGAGAAAATGTAGCTATTTGTCTGTGGCAGAAGCCTTTTGTTGACAATCGGCATCAAAGCATTTTTTTCCCTATGTCCTCTCAGCCCCTGTCAAATTGTCATCAAACCTTCCTGAAAATCAAAGAAGGCTTCCACACTTGCTGTGACATCAACTCTTTCTCTTTTGCTCTCTCTCAATAACACAGTCACACATCCACGTTTCAAGTTGAAAGAGCAAAATGTGCGCTACTCACAGGCTCTCCAAAGACATACCGCTGAACAAAGTTAAGTACAATCAGCCTATATCAGATTTCCTCTGTAGGAAATATTACACTCAGCTAATGCTATGGGAAAATGAAGCAAAGTGGCATCCCAAAAGTTAAAGCTAAAAACCTTAAAGGAGGGAATGATGAGAAGATGATTGTAAGAAATGATCTCTGGAGATTCCATTACTGAGCCATTTAGTTGTGACCAGCTAATTTGACTTTCCAGCACAAGCCAAGATATCCAGACATGCATGGGACTACTTACAGTACAATGTGTAGCTCACACTCATAGCTTTTTCTCTAATAACTGCCCCACCAGTGGTTAAGTAATGACGAGAAGGCACGGTTTGAAATATGAGCTCAAAGAAGGAAATGCATGTTCCTCTAATCTTTTTCAGATAGGAAGGGAAAAAGCCTGCTCAGTGTTGCATTTGACTGCATTGTGTTTTGAAGGAGGTTTCAGGCTGAAACTTCTGACAGTGGAAATATTACGCTTTTTAAAGTAAAGAGCATTTTGAAAAAAAGAAAAAAAAAACAAAACAACAAGCATAAACTTTATCAGGAAACCGATTTTCGTCAAAAAGGGCTACGTAATTTTTAATTTGCTAAATTGCTGGGGACAGCATCAATAAATCCACACCAAAACTTTTCTGGAATACAGAATGGAGTACTCCCAATGATAATACTAATAGTCTGATTCTAAAGGTGGAAAATTATTTAAAAGTGTGCAGCAAATGTGTGAGACTTCATATTGTTGGCTAATCTGAGAGATCTGTAGCCAAAGGGGCAAGTTAACGTCTTCATCACGAGGCCTATTTATTTTGCTTCCTGTTCGAAATGATGTATCATGGGAACATTTTCGGCATCACATAAGCCATATGAGCTTTTTCAAGAACCAGATTGCAGAACTAGACACAGGTCCCTCTACAGGGGCCTTCGTGATGAAGAGCTACAGTAACAACATGGAGACAATAACCACTAAACATTGGACGTCGGATAGATGTGCAGATCTATCTATCTGCATGTCTATATTGGGTCCGTCGGTCCATGACCAATTCTGGACATCTATTGGACATCCATACTAGATCCATAATTTGGATGTCCAACCATAAACCAAATTGGACATCATATTTACGTTCAACATTTGACCTTTGTGGGGCGGTGTGTGGCGCAGTGGGTTAGGCGCCCGCCCCATGTACAGAGGCTATAGATCCTCGCCTGCAGTTGTG
>JAPMNP010692756.1:0-14160 GCA_029874935.1 Atherina boyeri | reverse complement strand
GATACTTTAGAACCCTCCACCTCCCCCCGATTGGGAGATTTAATCAAATATCAGCACAAAATGTAAACAATAACACGTAATAATTAACTTGCCTTACCTTGTTTTCAAAAAAGACACATTTCTATGCATTTTTAAGTCTACATTAAAGGTGGTATAGCATGTTTGTGGCAATTCAGAGGCAGAAATCAACCGAGTTTTTGAATAAATCATATGCATAAGACACGCCTACTTGAGTCACAGTTCCCTCCCTGGCCACACCTTTACGACAATGTTAGCTATTAGCAAACCTGATTGAGTGATTGACAGTGTAATATCTTAAGGCTAATATAGACAAATAAAACACACGATGAGGGCAGAAATGATTGGCTGATGTTTTTGTAGTCCCATTACTTTCACAGCTGATGTTTAATGATATTTATATTTTCAAAGCTTTTAATCAATCATAGGCCTACCTTATGAGGCACTGAGGCAGTAAACCCGGCCTAATTCATGGAATAGGCTATTGCAAAAAAAATCATTAAAAGAAACATCTTCTATAATACCTTTAAGACATGAACATTGCAACTGAAAATACACAGCTGCTTAGATGGATTCTCAACATAGCAGTGTTGGCTGAAGATTCGGCTCTTCTCGTTCGCTTCGGGTTTTTCTGGTCGTTCGTGAACGAACCTCCTCGCCAGTTGGTGGCGGTATTGCATCATACAGATTGTGTAATGCACAAACAACTGACAACGCACGAGAAGAGGAAGAAGCAACAACAGCAGAGGAATACTCTAATCAGCAACCAGTAGTTTCTTATTTTGGGGGAAAAAAGAAAAGAAAAAAATATATGATTTTAGGAACAGTGTGAGAAATGAGAAACTCTTCACTTCAACGGCAGCTCTAACTAAAGGTGGGGAATTCAGACTGTTTCATGAATTCGTGTCTGGTTGAGTCCTATGAAGCAAGCGAAGACAAGCTAACCTGATAGTGAGCTGAACACTAGGCTACTGCTTAAGGGTTTAACCTTTTCGTTTTATATCACACAAGTTAATATAACGAAGACTTCATCCAATTATGATAATTATTGTCGACATAAATGCATGTTTTATCGTAATGTCATCGGACATGTCATTTGCCCACATAAGGTGTTTAACAGGTGCCTGCTTTCAGCAAGTAGCTGGATTTATGACAGTTGTGACAAAATAAGGCATTAAAGCTAATTTTCAGTAACGAATAGCACATGTGTTGGCTCCTGACATATGCTTTTTTTTTTCTTTTTTTTTTTCCATGATTATAACAGAGGCTATTATTCACTATTCCCATTGCTGCTGACAGGAACAAAGGTCATCTGTGTATAAACACCCCTCTGCGTTTTATACTGTATGCATGTAGTCAGATTACTTAATATTTATGTCTTCATTAAACATTCCGACAAAACATTGCTGCTTAGTAGCAAATGGTTATCTTACTAACAAAAACAATCTCCCGCTTTTATAGGGGAAAAGTAGACCAACCTCACTGACAGCCTGGTTTCAACACTACAATCAGACTCTAAAACCTTGTCATTAAAAAATGATAATTTTGTAGCCGGTAGAACCATTTTTTTAAAACAATAACTTCAGAAAGTCGTTTTATTCATGGGATAATCAATCTGCCTCATAACTGAAGAGAAAATTTGGCTCGTTCTCTTTACTAAGGTTTCATTAGTTTAGTGAGGTTTTCTGACATTCATGCACAGCTCTCTTAAAGTGTTATAGAAGATTTTTCTTTTAATAATTTTTAAAATATTCCATGAAATTGGGTTTACTGCCCCATAAGGTATGATTTATTAAAATATTTAAAAATATAAATATTATTATACATCAGCTATGAAAGTAATGGGACTTAAAAAAAACATCAGCCAATCATTTCTGCTCTCATCGCGTGTTTTATTTGTCTATCGGCTCGTCAATCACTCAATCACGGTTGCTAATAACTATCTTTGTCTTAAAGGCGTGGCCAGGGAGGGAGCTGTGACTCAAGTAGGCTGGTCTTGTGCATATGTTTTATTCAAAAACTCGTTTTTGAATGTGTCTCTGTATCTGAATTGCCACAAACATATTCTATACCACCTTTAAGGTCCCTGACCCAACCTTTTGGGGCATGGACCATTACAACACCTTGAGTCTTTTCTATTTCAGTCATTGGATTTTGCTGCCTCGCTCAGGACCATTGTTCTGTTGCATGACCCAGTTTCAGCCAAGTTTTAGTTTTCAGACAGATGGCATTGTTCTTGACTCTAGAAAACCTTGTTTTGCAAGTTGCTTTAGTCCTGTGGCTGCAAAACAAGCCCTGATCATTACCCTCTATGAGCCGTTTGCACTGTTATGTTGTGCTTGGGTTTCTCAAACATGGTGTTGGCCATTATGGCCTAAATCACGATATACACGAAGAGTTGTGGTTTGTTCAGATCCAACTTTTTAACCTAAACTGTGCCACCATGCTTTTATTTTTAGAGATAAGAAACTTTCTGTTACAACTCCTCCAAACACCCACTACTTTGTCATGAATGTAACAATTAAAATATCATATCCAGTAGATGTTTGAGATGTAGGTCTTGGGGGGTTTTGCTATTCCTTGAAACCGTGTACAGTCTGACATTGGGGTGAACTTGAAGGAACTGGCATCTGTATTGAATGCTTTCTGCTTGTGAATAATTTTGCTCATTTTATAGTATGACTCCTGGCCAGTTGGCCAATCTGTCATGCAGGGCCAAGCTGACTACATGAAAAAGAAACCCTGTATTGTTCTAAAAGCTTCATAATACACATGGACAAGGAGAATCACATTATGTGAGCCATTTTAAAGGACAGCATGTGTGAACAGCTCTGACAAAGGAGTTTTATCTTCCACCATTTTGACAGTACAGATACTCTTGGGTGCAAAAACACAATGTACAGATTCAAGGACAGAGTACAGAGAAAGCACATATTCTCAATTAAATGATATGGCATAGTTGATGTGTTGCAATGAGCTCACCGTTACAGTGGAAACCTACCAGTGAGAGATTTCAGACTCACCCTTACTTATTTACTTCTCAAATAAAGATTATAACAAATATTTGGCCAAATAATAATTGGTGTGTTTAACTAAAAACAAAATGGTTTGTAGAATTGGGGCCATGTCTGAGTATAAGAGAAAAACTTTTAGATCATGAATGATGATTTATGACATCAGTAATTTTATTAATGTTAAGTTCTCATAAAGAGCTGGTGCTGAAAGTTATGAAGTTGGCTTTAAGATTTTGGATGGATCCACAGGTGAGGTGACACCATGATCCTGGAGTCTGCTGCAGCTGAAGGCCGCCAAGTTTGACAGAAATTTCCATCATGGGGACAACGATGAGCGAGCCGTGTATCTATGACAAACTTTCTGAGAGCATCGACATCCTCCGTCAGTCGGGCTACCGCTATGGCATGTCCGAGAGGGAGATCGAGAGGTTCATTAAGCAAGTCTTGGAGACCAATGAACCCAGAAGAGAGCCTCCCCAGTTCCCTATCCTGAGAGCCACAATCAAGGTGAAAACCTCTTATCAAGAGGAAAAATAGCACAAAAGACCATGATTAATTAAAATTCTTAACAAGGCGGAAGCTTCTTCTCTCTGTAAAATAAATTAATTATCAATTGTACTGTAAGTGTTTCTTATGTTGTTTGTATCCTGAAAAAGAAGATATTTCTAAAAGTTTTAATACCATTGCTGTGTACAGTTTGTGGTGGCAGTAGGCTTTTTGCTGCTGGTGGTGCTGGCCTTCACCTACCCCCAGACCACCCCACAGCTGGGACTGGCCAACCTGGGCTGTTACAACTGGTCGTCCCCTCTCACCCACGTTCGCCTGCTTTCCCTACCTATTGCCAAGAAATACAACCTGCAAGGTCAGAATCATTTTTGCTTTCTTTTTTCTATAAATCTCTTGCAAACATCTGTACAAACACTGACAGAAAGGTTTGGTTCCTTTGAATTGAAGCACCTTCACGTGTGCATGGATGTTCACTGAGTGTGCTCCTTATACAAACTAGAAATGATGGCAAGTGTTGAGGGAGGGTTTATTTTTTTCTGTTTTGCAGGTTTTCACGAGTGGTGGAGTGCTGGCACGCTCAGGCAGAGTTTGGTCAACTGTTCTGGATGTGCAGAGATCTCCTCGGTGCTGGAAGTCCCGGAGAGCCTCAGAGGAACTGTGACTCTGCGACGAGGTCCACAGCTCGTCCTGCTTAAGGTGAGACCTCGACACGGTAGCCTAAGCGTGTAGCCTAAGCCTACACTCATGATTGTGTCTCAATGTAAATATATGTTTATGGTTATGACAGTTTAGGTTGCGAAAAGCTCTCTGGCAGCCCGTGGCAACTCATGGCCGCCACTAGACACTAGTATTTTGGGTAGATGGCGCATATACATGTTTACTTCCCTTAAGAACTCAGTAATAGCCTGTCTGTTGATAAAGAAAATGGACAAAAAAAATCTAACAGTGGGTTGCATGAATGGTCTGTAAATGGTCACATGGAAATAATGGGACTAGAAGTGGAAGATCTTCTGTAGGGGTGCATAAATGACTTAGTAGGAATAAATTCATGAGATTTATTAATGATCATGGTCTGAGCATATTCTGCAAAGTTTCAGGGACCAACAGAGACAGATTTAATGTGGGGGATGGGGGGAGCTCTTGCAGCCCGTGGCAGTAGCTGTAGCAGTTGCTGGAAGTGTCACAACATGTTGCTGCTGCCACAATTTGAGCCTGCTGTCTCTCCACGGTCTGGAGTGGCTGTCTGATGAGTCTCTGTTTTTTGCATTCACATGAGTACAGACTTAAATAATAGAAGTAAAATGAAGACCCTTTTTATAAACACCCTTTTGTTACATTTTAAATGGAATTTTGATGTGGGATGAGTTGCTGGTTAATAATTATGGGATATTGGACCGATAACCGATTTTTTATTTATTATTTTAAAGTAATCACTGTTTCAATGTCATTACAGCTGTACTATCATCATAATTGTAAAATAGTCTCTGCTGTCAACATACAGCAGTGACGACAACAAGATGCAATATACATATTCAACCAGCCCTTCTGTTTGTTCATGCTGCTTTCCATTCATCCACGCTTCCCCTCTGCAGGGCGGGGAGTCACTCACCATCCAGCGGCAACAGCTGGAGGAGCTCTACTTAGCCCACTCAGGCTCCATGTCCATTCTGCAGGAGGAGGAGGACGACAGCCTGCAGAACAATAACCTTGGTCTCCCTCAAGGACCTGCCAACTTCACCCTACTCTGGCATGTATCTAATGTTTAATCTAAAGGAACTTGTGTTTTTCTTGGTTCTTTCTAACCATAAACTGAGTTGGACTGGGTCCAAATTATACTGTCTGCTCAAATCTTTCTTCAATTTTTATACTTTTAAAGGCAAAATTAGCTAGATTCAATGTGTTAGATCAGCGAGTCTTCCCAACATCAGGTGGCAGTAACAAGCTTCTGAGACAAGTAATATACTTTTTGAAAAAAAATTTGCCAGAAGCTGACTCTAGCGGTGATATTGGTGGCTTTGAAGCAGCTTCATCCATGCTTTCTATCAAATAAACTAGCAAAGGTTGATTAGTCTAAAACGTCTCTGCAAGCTTGGCTCTTCCTCTGCCACATGAAGACTGGTGAGGTGAAACATGTGAAATGCTGCCCAAAGTGCAGATAAATTGGCATATACTCACTCTACTGGTGGAAAAAAAGGTACTAAAAGTTTTCTGCACCGTAAAAGTTAAAAAGGATCAATAACTTTATAATTTAATTTGTGCTGGGAAAGATTGAAATTTTAATCGTGATTAATCGCATAAATGTGTGCGATTAATAACTATTACATGCAAAATGTCATTTTCTTTTAAAAGTACTACTATATGAAGAAAATGCTATAATAAATATATATAAAATGCTATTGGTTTCCAAACACTAAACAAATAAACAGCTTTCAGCAGCAGTTTTCTGTTCACACATTGTATAACAATAACATTGATTTCATCACATAAAATTATTTCTTGAATGTTGCACTTCAGCATAGTTGATATAGTAAGTCACTGTCCTGATTAAGATCAAGTTAGTCACATGAACAATTGGAGCAGAGTTGGCTTTCCAGGGAGATGAAATCCTTTGGTCCTCTTTAACAGCCAATTTTTAAATATGCAGGGTTAAACGGTAGTCCACAAGCAGCTTCATTAGGGGTTTAAATGTGTGTTTCTGCAGGAGGTTCAGTTCTGGGACCAGGGAGAAGGTGTTGAGGTGGCTATTCCCAAAGGCGGAGCTCTGCCCCCTGCTGGACAGTGCTGGGACCATCCTGCAGCGCTGCCTGGTCACCCACAGCACGAACTCCCAGAGCAAGGTGAATTTTAAAGCCACTTGTTTGACTTACAGAAAGAGAAAACAGGTTTGATTTGGAGCTAATTTAATATTAAAGGTGGTACAGAGGATTTTTCTTTTTCAACTAAATTTTAATCTTTGTTAAAACCTACTGGAGAGATATGTAGCAGCGCCGAACTTATGAAAAACAAAAAAAAAAGTAAAAAGAAATATAAAGTGTGGACGTGGTGGGCCCCATAAAACAGTAGCCAATAGAAAACGACCCTGGGTCGTTTAATATTGGTTGTTGGCACGTCAATCAACCTCTCTAGTTTTTGCGTAGTAGAGGGAGGCGTTTCATTGGAGGATAGGCGGGGGAGGAGGCGGTCTCATGCGCATGTATCATTTGAAAATTAGTCTTAACTGTCGCAGACCTGGAAAATCCTTTGTACCACCTTTAAAGTATATCTGGACTGGAAACGAAGAAAAAGTCAGCTAAAAGCTAAAAAAGTTGTTTACTTGGATTTTCAAATGGAGATTTGGTTTTTAATTCATGTGCGTTTTGTAACAAACTGTTGATCATCTGTAGTCTAAAAGCAATCCACCAGGCTTTCTGTGACCTGTTTTGTGTGTTTCAGGGTGTCAGGGTGTTGGGTTGGCTGGTGGTGGGCGAGGGTCTGCCAACTGTTCGAGTTCTGCCTGTGCAGCGCTGTCAGAAACACTGCAGCTCCTTCAACTTATGGCTGACACCTGGAGACATGGGTAACACCAGCTGCATATTTAAACCCCTAAATGACAAAATGCTTCTTCAATCAGTAAGGATAAACACTGGTTTGTGCGTGAAGGGGAAAAAAATTGAAAAAGATAACATCGTGTGGACACAAGAACATACCTGTGGGGTCAGCAGCCTGATACAGAAATATTTTCTATTATATATTTGCCCTTTTTGCTAATAAATAAATTAAGAAAAATCCCTAATGAATTGTACACATTCAGATAAATGTATACATAATTATGCAAATAGATTTAGCACAAAAGTAATAAATGTTCTGCATAAGCTATCACAGTGGCATGATTTGTCTATGCTGTTTGTATTAAAAAAATCTGACATTACTGAATGTATCTACTTCTTAATCAGCACTTTGTAGTTTGTCTGTTCTCCTCAAAATTGACTGACTGTTACATGTGAGTGCTGAGACTGCCTGATATGAACACTCACTCATTACGATCTCCTCTGACCTGTGCAGTGTATGCTGACCCTCGGTACTGGCAGATGGAGCTCTTCCCAGGCCGTGGTCAGAACATCATCTGTGACGGATCGGCCTTTTAGCCATAAGCTGGCAGAGTCCAGGACTGGAATGTGACCCACAAGTTCGGCTGTGAATTTTTGGAGCTTGTTGGCCTTTCTGTCTCTCTGCACGTGGATGCTTTATAACCTCCGCCCTCTTCGTTTTTGTCTTGATTTTTTTCTGTCTGGCACTGATAACATCCTTAAATAGTTGGAAACCACTGGACATGTAGATTCAGTTTGGGGGGACCTCCTGCAGACTCTGACAAGGACTGAGGTCAGAGGACTGAGGAGCAATTTTATGTCTGTCTTTTGTTGAACAGTTGAGAATCATCTGTGCTTGTGCCACAGCTTAAAGTTGATCTCTAGCGATTAAAAAAAAAGAAGAAAAAATCCTAAAATTGTTTGTCTCTGTTCAGGGGATTGTAATGATGGTTCTGGATCTAAGAATCAACCAGATTTCCATAAGAGCAGTGTCTACAATACATCTGTCCATGTCCAGTTTGTCAAACATATCTGTGTTTGAAGTAGTACAGTCTGTGAGGCACGCCCGCAGCTTCCACTCTTCATCCAAGCCTTAACAAGACGCTAGAAAGCCTCTTATCCCAGGTTAAAATAACTTTGCTAGCAGTATGCACAACACCATTAATTTTCATCTGAACTTAACTGTAGTTCTACAGACATATCTTGTTATTTAAATAATTTTCTGTAAATGTGTTTGCTTTATGGTTATTTATGTTCTAAGATAAGCTAATAACAAGCAAACATAATATATTTATCTGAAAGGAGCCAAAAAGAAGCAATGACGACACTCTTATTAAACCAGTCGTAATAGGAAAACAGCTTGCTGAGCTTTTACAGTAGTGCCTCGAGTATGATATTAGAAAAGCAGCCTTATATTCATTGATTTTAATTAGGTTATAGTTTCAAATCAGCTTGTTTTTTTGTTGATAAAAACGGTAAGATGTGAAATGTTACATAACGGTGCCTCTCGCTTGAGGAAACCATCTCTGATTGATTGTAAATAGCAAAGTACAGTTAATTGATTCTAAATGACATTATTGGATAAATGTCATGCAGCATGGAAATGATTAAAGATGAAATACTGACATCGCTTGGAACTTTTAAGGATTTTCTGTGTATCATTTGGAGATAAAAGTCTATCTGTATTAAGTGGATGCAGATTGTCAGGTGAGAACTGCACACAGCATCAAACAGGAATGAGAATACATTTGATGACAAATCTGTTGCTCCATTTTCCATGTGGTTATTGTTTGTGATTATTTTATAGATGGCAGATTATTCATTTTAATAGAAAATATGCCCTGATATTTTGATTATCAGTGACAAGTATCAGCAGTGGTAGTCTGAGAAATAGTTTGCCAAAGTTGATGCTTGTTGAATGAAATCTTTCTGCATTTCAAAGACAAATTTCCACATCATCAGCTTAAACAAAATCCTTGAAAATGTCTGATATCTGCCTTTAATGTTATAACACAAATGACAGATTCACATCCACATTAATATCTCTATATGCATAGAGATGTGATAGTTTTATGAAAAAATAAAAATTGTTCAGTATTTGCTTCAGTCTGGTGGATTATTTCTGGGAAATGGTCATTATTTACTTTTGGCTGTTTTTTTACAGAGGCGATTTAAATGTATCATATGGCTGATGTACAACATGATAAACCAACAAGGTCATGCACACAAATGTAACTATTCTGAATTATGTTTGCATGAATGATCACACTGCATTTACATTGATTCACCATCACTTTTTAACATGGTTAAGGTTTGTTAAGGAGATGGTAGATTTATATTTGTGTCCTTGAACAACCACTATAGTTTTGGCAAACCTAATTACATTTATAAATATATTATGATTTAAAATCTAAGTTTTTAATCATGTGTTGATTCTGTCTCAGTGTGAGCTGCAGAATGTGTGTTTCAGATGTTTTATCACATTGTCTCTTGAAAAGAATATTCAATAAATAATTCTTTAGCTGCTTGATGTTCCACATGTTCATCTTCTTTACGTGACTAAAAAATAGCTAAATGAGTTTGTAGAGATGATAATTTTGGGCATTCACACAAACTAAAAAAAAACCATTGAATTTCACAAAGAGATATGTGCACAGTACAAACAAATAGTACATATTTATTAGTTTTAACAACAGCTGCCAGCAAGTATTACAGTGCATAGAAGCTTTTTTTTCCCAATATCTGATTAAAGTTAATTAAAGTTAAGCAGTTAATTGCTCGCAGGTAGTGGGAAGTCTGTCAGAAGAATTATAGAAATAATGTCAGTAATGTTTAAAACTGAATAAAAGTAGATATTTGATGCACACAAATTTAGATACATTCCTCTTTTCTGGTTGTCATGTGTCAGTACTGCCTTTAATGTTATAACACAAATGACAGATTCACATCCACAGTAGTAGGCTCACTACCTCAGACAAAATCTTATATTTACTTTAAATGGTAGCAATTAAGGTGTTTCAAGGTTTTTGTGGAGGTGGTAGCCTTTTTTTTGTTTTTCACAAGAGTTGATTTCCATAAGGGAAGTGGAAGAACAAACAGTAAATTTTACTCACATGACTGATCACATAAACAGTCAGCCGTTTCCACTTACAGAGAACATATAAGACCAATACTCACTTATATGAAAGAATAATCACAATTTTCCCAGTTGAAAAGAATTTCCCCAAGTCCGCTCTTCATGTTTCTATCATTTTTTTTAGTTTTTGTCAGTTTCCTTTTTCTGACCACTGCCCTGTTTACTTATCAACATTAATATAGACAGAAAGGTTTTTGGTGAGCCATACGGAGTGTGAACACATCTAGTTGGGAAACTCCAATAAAAAGTTCATGAAATGAAAAATAATGTTGATGCAAAAGAATAAACACAACTTGGAGTTTCAAACATGAAGAGATTTTATCATTTTAAAGTTTAGTTTTAACAATAAGGAAACACTTGTGGTAATTTGCCAATTCAATTGTGTTCCTTTACTTTTTTTTTTTTAAGCATTCATAAGCTAGTTATAATTAAAAGTGGCCATTGCAATTCCTGCAATGTTACAAGAGATTTGAATCCATAATTACAGTAAAACATTATTGTCAGAGCAGCTCTACACCAGCAAACGAACAAAAGAAAAAAAACTGATAAAAACCCACCCTGCATACAAACAACGTACAGTATCCAAAATGTAAACTAAAACAAACAACAAAAAAGCATGCTGAGCCTGATAGCTGGACACTCAACTCTGAGTTCTCTTAAAATTTCAGCTATTAAATCAACACTCAGTGGTGTGAAGGATGTCAGTATATACTTTCTAATATATGATATAAAGTGCAGAGAAGTTGACAGAGTTTGAGTAAGACGTGCAAAAGCATCGTATTTGGATTCTCAGGGTCAGTTTTCCCAAACAGCATCATCTCTCCTCTCAGTATTTCTTCACACCTGGACAATTTTTAGTTACATGAGCAGGCTTAAAACACTTTCAGAAGTTAGAGGGAGGGGATGTTTTGGGTGCTCTGACCCTTTAACAACGACCACAACTTTTAGAAACTCATACAAAAAGCCTTTAAATGGGATCAGAAAAAGTAAAAATTGGTCAAAAAACTGTTTTTTAGGCAGCTGTGCCGTGTCACGTTGATCCTGCCAGCAGTGGAGAAGTTTCAGAGGTTTTGTACTGACGAGATGCTGCAATGCCTCCGTGTGACCAGTCGTACAGGTGGCTGCTCTGCAGATCAGCTTCTGCTCGCAGATTTATTTTCTTTATTAAAAGGGGAAAAACAAAACAAAAAACAGAAAAATTTAAGTCACTGGAGGAGACATCGTGCCCATTATTGCAGTACTCCACCTTCTCATTTATTTTAAAGAACCTAAACCAAGGCTTGAACGAGCCTGTGTTTTTCAAAGTGGGTCAGATCATATAGAATAGATCTGAATTTCAGCTGAGGCGGTGAAACAATAAGAGAAAGTACCTGAAAATCTCTGATGTATGTGAGGAAGAAGCTGATGAAGGAAAAGGCCAGAGACCATTCAGATATTGTGCTGATGATGTGAGCCGTGTAACCCTGAATGGACGAGAACAAAAACAGCGGTAAGAATAATTCAACAGCTATTTTTTGTTTCTAATACTCAGACTTCCAATAACTGTTTTCTCAAGGATTAAAGGAAAAGTACTGTTTTTATTAACCTTGACCTTATTTATAACTTGAAATACGTTCATAAACTCACCCAGACAATTTTGGAGTTACTTTAAGTCAATCGGGAGATATTTAGATCCATTGCACTGGTGTACATACTAGTATCCATTCATTGGAAGTGGTCGGGACAGCGCATTTCAGCCTCTAATTAGACTTTATCTGCCACAAAATCCCTTTATTTCACCAGTGTTTAGTTATCAGTTGCTGTACTATCCCTTTGTGGCTTCAGAGCGGCTTTGTTGTCATCCGAAACCATAAATATAGAGACACAAACCGGTTACACCGACAATACTAAATAAAAAAGTGGCGCCGATTATGCTGTTGCCTTGACAACACCAGCACGATGGATCTAAATATCTCCCGATAGACTTCAAGTAACTCCAAAATTATCCAGGTGAGTTTATGAACATATTTCATGCTATAAATGAGATCCAGGTTTTTTTTTTAAAAAAACTGTACTTTTCCTTTAATATAAGTTAATGATCAGATTCATAGTCAATCAGAGTTTGTGGTTTAGATCAAAAACTTCATTTGTGGCTGTTTGTGTTCAGACTTAAATGCCTGGAAATTCAATTAAACAAGAAAAATGTTTGAAATTCTCAAACTAAGGTCCTGTTTTACATTTTGGCACTCATATAGAACATAAAACGATAATCAGCTGTAATGTTGCAAACGCAAAGTACTGACCACCTCTCCCGGGGTCCAATGGAGTTTGCGAGGTACATCCACTCCTGTCAGACTGCTGTACATGATTACTGAAGATACAAACACTGAAAGATCATTAAGGATAAACGTTCATTTCGGAGGAACCGAAGCACTTGCATATACACACTCTGAGCTAATGTGATCCCTACATCTCCGCCCCCACAGACTGAAGCCCAGCTGTCAACATGCTTTAGGATACTGCTGATGATGCTTCCCAGAGTCCAGAGTCCAATCCCAAGGCGGACCCAGTACATGTTCTTGCTGTGGACGTGCGGCTGCATGTAGAACGAGAGCAACGTCTGAACCAGGATGTAGAGAGCTCCAACCCCAAAGGTCTGCACTGCCCCCACCAGGTGCATGGAGAATAGGGTGGTCTTCTGCTCTGACCGACACACAAACACTCACTGCAGCTACATTCAGCATTTCAGACATTCAATGTGCTTTTAATTGATCCCCGACCAGCAGCACTCACCTGGAAGTTAGCAACCACACACATCCCGAAGGAGCTGATCCAGCCGAGAAGCAGACCAAAGCGGTTTAGTCTTTGGAGTTTGGGCTCCTCCTCACCTGTGAGAGCCTCCACCTGTTTGTAGCGCACATACACCGTGGCCATGCCTGTCAGCACAGAAACGACATCAGATTGTGTTTGTAACATTGTAAAAATCCCACAATAACAAGAAAATATAGAATACATCTACAAGACTTTGGTTATTTTTAAGCAATAAAACAACCAATATAAAAACACATTCAACTCTTATTTAACTCATCCATATTTGTTTATGGGAGTGTGCATCATGTGTGAGCATTTGCAAATAGAAAGGTCAGCCACCAACATCAAAGCGGGACATTCACATAAAAGCTCAATCAGACTGATATCTGTAGCATCTGGAGGTCAAGCTGACAATGAATTGTTTGCCACACCCCCCAAACTTTTCTGAAGTATGGCAGGTTATATTTCCCTCCAAAATGAGGTCAGTGCCATCAGGAAACGCTGCTCCTTTGAAGGAGCGTACGTTAGCTCTGTGGAATATATCAAAGAAACACTCACATCAAGGCCAGGACTCACTGATCAATATCAAACTATATCTGATGGCTCACCAAGCTGCACCCTGCAACCATCTCTTCCTTAGGTGAATAACATGCTTGCAAACCTCTTTGCTATCCTCATGATGTAAACAAAACATACTTCAATGGATCAGGATCCCTTCTGTTATTGCTCCATGATCTTGTTCTGATCCCCATCACCGGGACTTTCAGCAGCGTACAGGAGGGAAAATGGGCTTTCAGAGCAGTTTGCAGATAAGCAGTTATTTTCAATTGTTTGTTATTTTTGGTGATGTTGTTGGTAAATGTATGTGTAGAACAATAATCGTTCCAATAGGTATCATCTTTGTGCCGTTTGTCAGTGAGTGGGTACTTTCATTTAGATGGCAGGTCTTGAAAGATAGAAGTATGCATGCTATGCAGGGTGCTTCTTTGTTGTTTGGTAACATGTTTTAAGAAAATGAAAATGGATACTTGCTTGTAACAAAGACCATGTCTGTTGAGCAAAAAGTGTCTGGCATGCAAGCAGGAAGAATGGGGTTGTTATTTAACCAGACAAAAATGCAACCGTAGTG
>JAPMNP010692686.1:0-12393 GCA_029874935.1 Atherina boyeri | reverse complement strand
CCGACCTGATGTCAGTCAAGTGAATATATTTAATCTAAAACTATTTAAGCACATCTAACAGACAGCATAAATATTAGGTCTATCAGGTGAGCTTGTAAACATGACTTTAGTACTCACCAGTGACCAGCGGGTTCTGTTTGAGGTAGCTCGGCAGCATTAGACCGAAGAAGATGGAGAAGCCCAAGACAAAGAGGTTTCTGGAGGAGTTAAGGTCCACAAACTGCAGGTTGGAGAGTCCCACCGCTGTAATCATTCCAAACAAGGTGCAGAACAGGGCTCCCAGGACGGGGTCAGGCAGAGAGGCAAACAGGGCGCTGAATTTACCCACGAGGCCCAGCAGCAGCATCATAGCAGCACCATACTGGATCACACGTCTGCTGCCCACCTGGAGAACCAATCAGAGAGCAAAACAAAAAAACAAAAAAGAAAGAAAAAGGAAAATATTTCAGACTTTATGTCAGATGTTTTATAAAACCATAAAGAATAGAAAGTTAATTCATTTGACATTTACATCAGATTTTTGTTGGTGCTGCCAAGTTGTATAAGAGCAAATTCTCATTAATGATAATTTACTGATAATGATTCTGACATTTGCAATCACATACAGCTCGACTCTAATATAGAAAATACATCATAGCTGAAGCAAAATATAAACAGAAATTATATAAAAAGGTGGCCGTCTGTTACCTTCGTAATTCCCAGTACGCCTATATTAGGACTGGAGGACGTGGAGCCATTTCCTGTCCCAAAAAGACCATCCAGCACACAGGAAATACCCTCTACAAATATGCCCCTACAGAGACAGAGGATGAGCAGCATAATTAACACATCTACAGTGTACTGCCCGGGATGTACTACATGAACAAATACAGAACTGGATAGAATAAAGATAAATAAGGGTTACCTGTTGATGGCATGGATGGGAGGAGGCGGAGCACAGGAGAGGCGAGCACAGGCATAGTAGTCTCCAATTGACTCGATGATGCTGGCCACCACAGCGCTCATCATGCCAATCACACCTGCAGCTGTTACAGTGGGGGTGCCCCACTGGACTGTGGAGGTGAGAACACAGAGCTGGTCAGAGCTGAGAAACACCTGCACCTTACAGGCTTCATCTGACATTAAGGACATGGCTAACATGATGTTTAAATGACCAGACTCAACCTACTGCATGTACACTTCTGGTTTCTGCCTGAGCTGAACATTATTGACAAATCACAGCAGCAGCTCTAAATCTGTCTCTTTGCAATGTAATTCTTCCTCTTTGTTATCAAAGCTAAACTATTTGCAGCCAGTAGACAGTCTTTTTCAGCTTCCTGTTTGTTGTCCTCCCCATCCTCAGCAGACTTACAAGGATAGGGGATTTTGAGCCACGGTGCAGCTGAGAGGATTCCTTGGCGGGCATCTGTGCGTGCGTAGAAACCGTACTTTTCCTTCTCAGGTGGGAATACATCAGTCACAGTGAAAATGAAACACAGCAGCCATGACACCAGGATGGCCATTATGATCTGGAGACAAGAGACAGGACAACGTTTAGTATATAATCAAAGTGGAAATAGAAAAAAGAAAAAAAAAAGGGAAAAACACATTCACACAGTTTTAAACCTAAACACTTGTGTCACTTCCACTTAAGTTATCCTATATAGAAAAAAATAAATTATTCAACTTTCTTTCTCTTATAGAAAACTAGTGAAGTTAAGAGTGATTTTCAATGTGTTGGACCTTGTTTGAAGCTTCCAAGGCTTCACTTAAACTTTAAATACAAAGCAGATCAGCCATGTGACACCATTTGATGAGACCGATATAAATCAGACCGATAGGCCACTGTGGTGCTTTTAAGCATTTGACCAGCAGAGGGTAGAAACAGATTGATTTACACTCTGTCCAGACACCTCCCAGGGAGAATGAGATTAGTTCTGTTGAATAATTCAACTTTAACAGGCACTCAGCTGTAAAAGGAACCAGAGTAAATTCTTTACCAGACTTTAGAAGGTTAAGACTAGAAGCAAAGAAATTAAATGTGAGACCAAACATGGTTTGTAAAAAAAGGCTCAAAGCCGTTACTTACGGGAAACATTTTGAAGACCTGCAGCCTATAGGAAGTCCAGCCTTTCTTGGCTCTATAGACTGGCAGGGGGAAGTGAACGTTTCTGGCATACTGAGAGAAGAGCAGCACCAGGAAGATCGTCCTGCAGACACAAACAGGCCTCCTCAGTTGAGCAAATCACACAGTGTCTTATCATTTCCTACACTTATTATTATTCTCCTGTGAGAGAGCTAATCCTGTACAAGCATGTTCCATTTAGTCCTTTCTATGTCTGACTAGGACTCCAGAGGCTGAAGAGCCAATCAATTATCCTAACTGCCTCAGAAAATCTGTGGCAATTATAGGCACATATCCTCTGTCCCTGCGGAGCAAGAGATGCCCTCCAGCAAAAACAATGACGCAGCAGGAGCTGATGTCATATCACCTGATTATCACAACCATGACCAGCACCTACCTAAGTGATTTCCCTTTTTGTTAAATTCTCTAAATAGGAGGACATCTAGAAAGCCATTTTTTCTGATTCAGATACAATAAAATAGTTCTGTTAACAAATGACTGATGATTTAGCAGAAAAGCTTTAGCTGATGATCAAAAACCAAACTCCTCTCAGTTTGAAACATACGACTTAAAATCGATATTTTCCCTTAAAGAAAAAAAACAAAAACAGTTTTCAGTTATTCAGTGGTTTCCAATGGAGACAGCATTAATGTCAGATAAAACAGTGTCCAGCTACTAAAGATACAATGCTATCTACAATCCTGACAACCAAATGCACCGTTCCCTTGTGTCACTGGGCAACTGGGAAATGGGATTTAAGTGAAAATTTCAAGTCAAAGACAAATCAAGCCTTTAACTGATAACTGATAATAAATATTTTTGCATTAGGGTCTGGACTCACAGCATAGCAATACCCCAGTGTTTTCCAGCCCTCTCCCCTGCAGCCTGGAAGCCTGACAACCCGATGAGGGCCACAGTTGGGGTGATGGTTAGAGGTCCGATGTATTTCAGCAGCATCCCTGGCAGACCCAGTGCACCAATACACACTTCAATGAGGGATGACACAATGATGGCCCCTTGGATCTGATGGGACAGAAAACAGGATTGTGTAAGAAATGTGAAACTAACTACTTAAAAACACAGCTGCAGTTTAACACCATGCTCCTTTTGAGCTAAACATATGAAGCACACAGGCAGGATCAGAGGGGTATAAGAGCACACTGACTTGAAAAATTAAGAAAAAAAAAGTTTATTGAATAACTTGTAAAATGTCTGCCAAGTTACACAACCAAAACTCCATCCCAAAAGGGAGTTAATTCTCACTCACAACAAATTCCTGAGAGCCTGAAATGCTTTGTTTACCACCCAGGCTTTATTAAATTTTCTTCAAGAGAATGCTATAAAATACACCTGCATAATGACGGACACGTGGCTGGCTTGCCATGCTATAAGTACAGAATTGGGGCATTAAATATTCATCATAGATTACTCATTTAAAGCAGAATTGAATTCTCACCCCTTTTCTCTTGCATTGGATATTGTGTTGTTGCTCATCTCTTGGCAGATTTATTTAATTTCTGCCTCATTTTATCTAATTGCAGCTTTATTTTCATTAATTTAATAATAATTTAATAATTTCATTGTTTTAATCAATTATCCAATTGACTGATTTTCATTAGCTACTGGCACTGGTTTTACTTCCAGTAGATGCTATTCATTTCAACATCTGCAATTATGAAATACAACCTGAAACATGTCACCCTATCACAAAATTACTGTGCATTATATCCCAACAATGTTATCCATTTGTATGCAATAAGTGGAAGAAATGTCTATTTTTGTACTAAAGTGAGTTATTTAGTGAGAAATCATACATTTATTCGATGCCCCTACGTATCCTATGCTGAAGAAGAGACCCATATATAGAAATCCATTATGAGTTGATGTTAAAATTTAAGTCTAAATAATGAATATATCAAATAAAAGAAATTGAAATAATTTTTTCAGATCTGTTTTAAGCCTGAGCTTTTGGTCAAAGGGGTTACATTTTCTTAGATTTTAACATGAATGTCTTTCATGAAACATTATATATTGTGAAAAACAGGGAAACTAAAAGTCTTCTTCAAGATCCAGGCTAAAAAGAGGCACAATATTATAATCAAAAGTATACATAATTTATGAATGAAACAATTGTCAGAGCAGTAATTGTACAGTCTCCGAGACAAAATGTACCAGCTTCAGCTCAGCACTGATCAATAACACTAAATGTTTGCTCTGCAGCAGTGAATCAGCAATTCTGCTGGCTAAAAGCCTGAAGAGAAACCATGTACACAGCCTTATTTTTCTTTGCCTTTACCCAAACAATAAGTAAAATCTCATTTATGAATCAGAAAAGAACACAATGCCATGGTTGGATAATATGCAGTAATAAAATCAGTTTTGTGAGTGATAATCCTGATTATGCTTTCCTCTGCTGCCTTTCATCACACAGACTTTACAATTTGATTCAGCCTGATTGAGTTTTGTCTAATTCACGTCACATAAAAAACAATTACTCAACGGGCTTACGCAAACTGGAAAGGTTAACACAAATCAAGAGCATCCGTCATCCCAACCGAACCCTGCAGACATACAGAAACAGCGATTTCTCTGTCTGCGCACACATACCTCACTTAAAGAGCAACTGCTCAAATATTAGGTTAAGAAACGCCCTGTATTCAATAACAGTTCAGTAAAAAAATGGTTGGGTAAGGAGTTACTTAAACTGAAAATCTTATAAAATTTTTATGACAAACCCTACCCATCTTTCCACACAGAAGTGTTTTATAACAGAGGATTTTGTATTAGCCAACATGAGACCTCCTCTACTTTAAGTCCATGTGAGTTTTTCCATTTGTCTCTTCGCCTCACCTCTCGTATCCTTGGGTGCCAGATGTGATCTGTGGGGAGGTACTCTGTCCCGTTCAGTATTGGGAGAACTGGTCATGGGAAAAAAAGAGAGAGAAAAAAAAAAGTCAGAAAATAATGAAATTCACATATGAATTTGTAGATATTCATTTGAAGCATACAGACAATGTAATCTCATTTGGAGCCATTTCATTTTTCTGCTCTACTTGCAGACCCTCTTGAGTTAGGATAAAAGTAAACAAAAATATCAATAACCATATTTTTCATTTGTTTTAGTTGTTGGGAGTATCTGTATTGATCAGATTAAGAGTGAGGCAAAAGTTACCTGTATTGTTACACTTCCATTTGTCCAGTGACAGGATGGCTTTGGCTGGGGCAAGGAAGGCAAATGCACTGGCCTGGAACAAAGGCAACCTAAAAACACAAATACTCTAATTTAGCTATGAAATTTAAAATTGAAACAATTACTTGGTAGTTTCTGTGAAGAAAAACTAAAGCTTGCATTTGCTGATATGAAAAGATTTACAAGCAATGTTTACTGGGCTGTAGCTTATTTGAAATAATTTCACACAACAGAAAACGTGACAGATTAAACTAACAGAATATACAGCTGTAATGAATGGAAAATAATGATGAAGTGTTAAAATTGACAAAAATATTAATTTCACTATCACAGATCATTTCTTGCCAAGTCTGTTCTACTTCTTACTGTGTTGCTTTCAGCCTGGATTATAGGTTTGAATTTATCACTTTTGTTTAGCATCATTTTTTTTGTTATGCTTCTATAATATATGAAAGATATAATTTTACATATAAAATATGTAAAATTCTGTTATACTAATATTCTTCAAGCTTAAAACTGGTAGTCTGATTTTTGTACCAAGCTTGTGCTTTTACTTTCAGAAAATGGAAAAAAAAAATGAACAAAAATAAATGGATATATATTTTTAAAGTGAGAAAGGTAAGGCACAAAGACAGAAATAGAGTATGAGGGGAAAAAAACACAAAAAACTCATTTAACATCCAAGTGAATGCCACAGGTCACATGTCTGCAGATGGCAGCTGCACACACAGTCAGGATACGTGGGTGTAATGCACACGTGAGCTTCACCTTTCTTGAAAGAGCGGCTTCACTTGGCACAATGACAAATCGAACCACTCTACATATCCCCTCCTCTATCCATCGCTCTACTGCCATGCACATGTTTTCATATTCCTCACCATTACATATCCACATTATAACACTTGAGGTTATTGTCACATGAAGCATCTTGTGATCAGAGTTAATTACCATACTACATAAACAGATGATGACTGGTTCCATGTGTGTAATACATAATCTGTTTGAAAGGACCTTTTTGCCAAATTTAAAAATAAAAAAAGGAAAAGAATTCAAAGGAATCTCTATGAAGATATGTTGAATACAAGATCATTCTACTGCAGTAAAAATATAAAACCTCTTTGTGAATTCAACAATCAAATCCGTAAAGTACGTGTATTTGGAAGATGATTAGACAAGAAGTTGTGTTGTGATTTCTCTTCTGCAAAATAAGACAAAGTGTGCCAAACTGATCTAATTAACACATCATCAGTCCAAATCATCTGGACCCAGGTTACACTTGGTGCATTAAAAACAATCCAGAGGGCATGGATGAATAAGGTTAGGGCCAAATTAAGGAGTTTTGACACTTTAATGTTATATTATTGTAGAACAAAATGAATATGCTGAAAGACAAACCAAACAAACCCAAATGATATGTGTGCAAACAAATGACTAAATCAGTAGTCTACTGTTTTTGATGCGGCCTTTTTCTCAATGTCGTTCCCTTTTTCCTGCTTCCTTCTCTCCCTCCCGTGGTTGTTCCTATTCAGTGGCATTTCTCCGGAGACAGTAATCCACAGAGAGATGGACAGATAAGCACTGTCTGTCACCTCAGCTCAGCCCTGCCTCAGAGAGTGGGTTGCTGGCCTGACAGGAATGCCACTCACGTTAAAGCCAAGACCAGACTCTTGTGTGTCCTTGTTTGTGTCAGAGAACAAGGAAGAACTGGGCTAGAGAGGAACAAAAGATAACAACTTATATAACTTTTTAACTTGAGAGCCAAAAACCTCTAACAAAGTCTTTTTTGGAATTTCCCTGGTGTTCATGTTGTAGATCACAGTTTTGGCCAAAAGCTTCCTACTATTAAGAAATGTTTGTGGAAAACAATTAAGTTTAAGTTATGCATCGTTATTGTTTTAAAAACCGAATTTTGGCTACAAAACTGGAAAAAAAAAGAAGAAAAAAAGGGAAAACAGCACAGGTACAAAACAACAAACTTGAATATATGTAAAATTACATCAGCTTTTAATTTTCTAATTATTATGCACCAACAAGGGAGCACTCACATTGAAATGGCTCAGCTTGTCCTGACAAATTATATCAGTTCCTAGCTTAAATCAAAGGAGCTCTGATACACAAGAAAGACAATTACAGTGGCCAAGAACCCAAAGTCTTATTACTAAATTGGTGAAAATAAATATTTAAACTGTAAAAAGATAAATGACAGTCAAAACTGAAGTAGTTTGGTTGAAGCTCCAATAGAGGGCGATGTCTTCACAAAGAGCTTCATGTTCTTATAACCTCACCCTAAAACAAGCTGCAAGCAAGCTGCAAAAAAAGCACAAAATAAGTTGCCCTGTATTTTACAAATCTGAAGTTATTTTACCATGACTGACTTTTTCTTGTCTTTGCATGATTGACTTCATGTTGGGCTGGATTACATGTATACTGAACAGATTTGATAATATCCTGGTATTTAGGTACCGGGTATTGCAAAAGATGGTTAAACAAATGGCTGCTGTTATTATGTGAGATGTGATATAATAGCAGAACAAAGAGATCTAGATAAGAAAAGTCCCCCAGAACAGATGAGTTTTTACAGGACACTTGATTTCAGGCTTCCTAAGATATTCCGTTGTTATTCCCTGGGCTTTCCAGGAATGCTTGGGTGAAAGGGAAAAACAGAAGGAGGATTGTGCTTACACATTATGTTCATAAAGAATAAGTCATGGCCTTGAAACTGCCCTGCCTTCATCTGAACAAGGATATTTTGATGACGTTGCTGCTACACCTTAGCAAAAATTAATGACCCCGAAAGAATCTGTTATCACATGATGGAAAGATTACATTTATTAAAAAGGAGGGAAATGAGACCGTTTACATCTTGAAACTGATCCTCTTTTATGAAAGAAAAATAACACCTAATGCTAACAGGAGCTGCTTTCATTAAAGTACCAAGCCTGAAAGATGGGATAATATCCATGGCAACTTGTGGCGTCTTATGACAGTTGTTTGTTTATGGGTTAAATGCAGGACTGATAAAACTCCAAACGGAATCAAGCAAAACACAGGTTACAAAACATCAAAATACACATCACATTCTATACAAGCAACTTCATAGTTGTGTAAGAGTGAATCTATAACCAAAAAAAGAAAAAGATGGGTTGTAGATAAACAGGTCAGTCCTCAAACACAAGTTAGGACAGAGGAAAGCAGCACATACGAGGAGAAATGTTTGTAAGCAGTGAGCTGGGTGACATAAGAAAAATATGTATTTTCAAAAACGAGCAAATGAGATCAACAGAACACATTTGTGAGAACTAGGTCAAATGAGTTATTCTTGACATGTGTGCTCTGGTATGTATGAAAGTGGGTCTTCCAAGTAAACAAGCTTCTCGCAAACTAATGCCAGTGGATTTAATCAATTATAGCTTCAGAGTTATTTGAATCGCTTGCCCAGAAGTGAAGAAACTCTGAAACCAAATTTAACTCCCTACTCAGCAGTAAATTTCTTCATTTGTTTAGTTTCTGGAAAAACTTTGCCCTTCAAGTTTGTCATCTGAATCTGTTCAGCAGAAACAGAAAATTGTAGTGTCTAGTCTTTTGAAAGTTAAAGTTTCAACCTCAAAAGACAACTGCAGTCACATGAGCAAAACAAGGAACTTAAAATGTAATTGACAAAATGAAAAAGCATTATTATAGTCGGTTTAAAATGCATGCTTACTCTCTCTTAAAAAAAACAAAAACACACAAACTCAGAAATGTCATTAAGAGGAAGACTAAAGAGGAACTACATGTTGCTATGAATGGCAGCACTCGTGATGAGAGAAAGTGCCTGAAAAAGTGGATAAAAGCACAAAAAGAATGCAGGAATGATTGTGTAACCCATCATTGTACAAAGGCTTCCTGCATTTTATTTTTGCTATACATGTTGCTACAAGTTGGTGATTTTTTCTTTACCTGCAACCGAGGGTAGTTTGCAGCAGGGTGGTGATCCCCACGCAGAAGAAGATGGTCCCTATGAGCTGACTGGTGGCCAACTGGTCGAAACCGACGCACATCGCATCAACCAGAAGGAACGGTACTGCAATAGTTCCACTGAAGCATGTCAAGTAGTGCTGGAGAGACAAGATGCCTCAGAGTCAGAGCATATAGATATACATACTGCATTTTTTCTGTCGTCAAAGCTTTAATATTTGTAAACCAGTTTATTGGAACTGATGTATGGTCCTTGAGCAAGATATTGAGGCCACATTGTCCCCATCGTGTGTGAGTTTATGTACAGAGCGCTAAATGTAATGAATTAAAAAGTGTGAGAATGTGTCTGAATGGACGAAAGTGGCTTTACTGTAGAGCTCTTAAGTGTTCCAAAAGAAAAGTGTTAAACGCACTCTATTTACCATTCCTCAGGGGAAGGCTGTGGCCAAATATGTTGTCAAGTTTGTGTGAAATTACAGAGCTAGGAACAAGACAGCAGCAGGTGGGAATGTCCTTATTTTGCCAGTAGTAGAAATAATCTTTTTTGCCTATTTGTCAGAAAGTAATCATTTTTGGATCCGTTTACACCATCATAAAAAGTATGAACAAACCCAGTTCCCGTTTAAGCTGATTAATGGAAACCATCTCAACTGAACAGCATGTTTGGTGTTCAAACTAGATTTTTTAGGTGTAAGCTGAGACTGATCAATGAAATTGTGTAAAAGCTTCATGAAAAAATGTCATGCCTTTTCACATTTAGGCTAAAAATCTCCTTACGGAGATGCTTTTAAATGACTAACATGATGAAACTCTCATTGTTGAAATCTCATTGTTCATGTAAACCACGGAGCAGGTGTGGAAAGTCCAGTCCTACTCTAATCTTGTTCCAACTGGTCTGGATTTCTTCCCATATGGGTGTAACTTCAGATTTTAAAAAGGAAACAAAGCCCTTTCCAAACATAGAAATGTGTTTAAAATCAAATCCTCCTTTAAGGGGATTGGGCTGTTTGCAGTTTGGATCTACATTATACTTTGTTTTGTTTGATGCTTTAGAAATCATTATCTTTGTCTTCTTTATCCATCAGCATTTCCTTTTTCCTGACTGGCAACCATTTAATGGACTAAAGGACTGAATAAACAATATCTGACATCCTACAATTTGATGGATTTCACATATTCAGAATAGCTAACGGTAATAGCCACAGTAGAATTTGAATTACAGTAGAATTAAAGCTTTGTAGAAATATTTTTCTTTTTAGATTTGGTGACTTATCTTATTTTCATTTTTCATTTCATCAGACAATAGCTCTTTCCAGCAGTAATTATGGCATAAAGGAAAATGGCACATTGTGACCACAGTGTGTCTGACACTGGATTTTCCCAGTGAGGACATTAACCTCTTGTACCACCAGCATGACGACTACTGGGAGCAAAATCCTACTTTTGTGTCTGGTATTAAGCTGTGTAATGAATAGTGTGAGCACTGAGCAGTAGGAGGAAAAATACTGAACTGAGACAACATGTGCTGTAAAAACACAACAACATATGAGGGGGTGTTTTTTCAGTTAATGTACTGTATGTATGGATTTACCTGTAAGCCCAAGAACACACACAAGTACCAAGGTGGGGTGTCCTCAATGGTATAGATCATATCCATCCTCCGTGCATCCACACCGTCTGTGCTGTCAAGCGTTTCAGACATTGAGCTCTATAAAAACAATGATTTCTTTATAATACAACCTTTGACATATGCAATTTTTCTTATATTCTTAGCATTGTGTAACTGTCAGAAATAATCTGCATTGATTAAGTTGTGGAAAAATACACAAAAACTGCTTTACGAATGTCAAAGACAAAGGAACGGCATGCTTGGGCAGTCTAAACTGGATGAATTAAAAAGGCTGAGATTATAAGAGATGACAAAGAAAACTGTATAGACTGAGTTGGAAAAATGCACTGTCATTGTGACAAAGAAAAGAACAGAAGAAGAAGATGATGACATGGTTTAGTGAGTCCGTATTTGCTGATTCACATCACATCAGCACTGTCACTTTAACAGTTATTTAATACGTTATAAATACAAAAACCTCATGTTTTTACTCACTTTGAATCATTTTGAATTTTTTACAAATAAAGTGATCAAAACTTTAAACATATTAAGTTAGTAACTATGCATTTTAAACTATGTTTAAATAGCACCACAAAATGTCTTCATTTTCTATTTCAACTCCTGCAAACCTATTTCCAAAGAAAAAAATTAAGGCATTGTGTAAAAGAAACAAGAATAATGAGAATGATAATAATGATAATTTTGCTTTGAAATGGGCAAATTTTTCTAAGATTGTTTTCAGTTTTGTTATTTCCCATGTTGTCTTTGTACTAGTTTCAATCTGATGGCTGTGATGCAAATGGAAACCAGAACCGGTCCACACCAGCTATTCATCGGGCGTTTGATGTGTCATGAAGCCACACTTAGAGATAACTTAAAGAATGAAGGGGAAAGGTTAAGAANGGGGGGGGGTGTCACTGAAAGTTTGGTAACAAAATTATAGTGTGATAACCTCTATATTAACAGTCAATTGTGATAACATGCATAAGCCGCTAACTGTGTTACTAAGCTTTCTAACCATGTGATTGTGATAAATCCTGTTTCAGTTCTGTTTTTTTTCTCTGAAGTTACCTTTTCAGCAACTTCATTTTCCTTAGTGTAGATGGCCATCAGCTCCGTGTTCTCAGTATCCTGGTCTCCACTCGCACTGCTAACTCCATTTACTACCACCTAAACACAATAGAAGATTTTTATGTGTTACTTATATAAGACTGTACTTTAGCAGTGTGAATTACAGCTTGTCAAAACATGTTGGCGCTCCTGTAAGAAAGAATGAGAATGCTGGCTTTGACATAGTGTTGGCCGGCAGAAAGAGCTACATAATCCAAAGAAATGTTGATGATAGGCACTCAAACTCTGTTGTTTTTTCCACGCAGCTAGCACTTTTGTAATCAAACAAACATCTTCCTGAGCGTCTAAAAATGCATTGTGTTTATGTATGAAGATGTGCTGCTCTGAAATACAGTCATGGAAAAAATTATTAGACCACCCTTGTTTTCTTCCATTGCTTTCATTCTAATGCCTGGTACCACT
>JAPMNP010692684.1:0-16161 GCA_029874935.1 Atherina boyeri | reverse complement strand
AAGGTGGTACAGAGGATTTTTCTTTTTTGACAAAATTTAAATCTTCGCTAAAACCTACTGGAGAGATATGTAGCAGCCTCGTACTTATGAAAAATAAAAATAAAAAGTAAAAAGAAATAGTGAATTTGGACGTGGTGGGGCCCAAAAAAACATAGCCAATAGAAAACGACCCCTAGCCATGCAATATTGGTCGTTGGTACATCAATCAACCTCTCTAATTTTTAACTTAATAGGGGGAGGCTTTTCATAGGAGGATAGGCGAGGGAGGAGGCGGTCTCATGTGCATGCATCATTTAAAAATTATTCTAACCATCGCAGACCTGGAAAATCCTCTGTACCACCTTTAACTGCATAGGTGCATGGATAAATAGAAGAAATGGAGAAGAAAGGATTGGACAAGATGGTTGCTTTTAACTGATCTGTATTCCAAAGCCATATTTGGACATCTGTTCAGTGTGATTTTCTGTCAATAAACGGCATAGAAATAAGTACAAATTATTCCAACTCAGTTCTGTATGCTGTACGTCACAGAGTACTGCTATCTTATATGATGTACTAAAATAATCAAAGATAGGAACAAATCTGTCTGAAAGATTTGGTCATCTTATGTCTTAATTTCACAAAAATGTCTGCAAAATACATTCATATAGTTGCCACACTGCTCTAACAAGCACATAAGTACAACATACTCCACACAGAATAAACCTGAACACCACCAACCCCCTGGCTAACATAAGTAGCACTTAGCTGTATTCAATAGCCACAACTTACGTTAACAAACTACACTTTCACAAAATTACCCCCAAAGTGTAGCAGAACTGCTATAGAGTCAGATATATTTGACAGTGGTCAAAAACTAGTTTATTCTGGTCATCAGTCGATTGATTAGTGCGTACATCCCTAAGAGAACAAGTGTATCCCCTCACCACAGGAATCAGGGGTTCAGTTATACTCACTCGACTGTCTGATATTTTTTTATTTTACTTTTTTTTATCCCACGTTTTTTCACAATGTTTTCCACCCAGTGCTCCTACCTAAGGTCCTGGGTAATAAGTCTCCCTCTGCCAACCCCAGGAGGGCCCTGCTCTGAGCTCAAGCCTCCTTCTTAGCTTGAGGAGTGAGCAGGCCCCTCTTTTCACCCGACGGGGCAGGGTTGTAGCGTGTGGAAGGATCACGTTATTCCAGCCAGATACTCCTCACCCCCTCAGGCCCCCCGGCCGGCCAGGGGGAGGCAGTGTACACCCCAGGACTGGTGCAGGTTTTTTGTGAGTGTAGCTCACAAATAGCTACCCAAGGGAACACGGGGAGAACATGCAAACTCCACACTGTCCACTAGACTGTCTCTGTTTGAAAATAAATAATAAATAAATACATGCTGATAATATTGAGTAACACGGATTGGAACATTTCACTCGCTAACTAGCTAAATGGGCAATAAACACCTTCGAAGTTGTAATGTGCCTGTGAGTTGGTGTAATAGATGCACTTCCTTGCCTTGCATTGTGAGCTTTACAAATGTTGTAATTTCCAAACTTAATGGCTGAGGGTGCAGTGCTTGCACAGTTTGGATATGTTTGAAGGGGATCCCATTGTACAATTCATTTCCTACCAAGTAGCTACAAGTCAGAGCTTTCTGTTTTGACATGAAAAACACATGCAGCTGTGTCACCAACTAATGCACTGTGAAATTAGTCCGTAGTTATTTTGAACCCCATTTGTAGTCGACTGCATTGATTATGTCCTCACTCTTAACATAGAATGGCCACATTACAGGGGAATGCATTTTTCTAGTTAAAGATATTTTTGGGTTATTGTGCCATTGGATCAGTTCTAGTTGTCAGAGACCTAGTTTTCCAGTCAGGTTCATATGTTTAGACATATGAGACACCTTTTTATTGTGTACACAATGAGCACAGCATTGGTGCTCAGATTCCTGATCTGACTAACAATATCCTGTGTATAAACCCAATATTAGAATTACTTTCAGTTAGTTCAAATAAAGCTGTCCTGTTTGGATAACTTGGATATTATTTCCTGATTTAATATAGAAATGCCTGGATTCAATTAGATATTATTGCATAATATAAGTTAGTGTATAATACTTACAACCACAATATAGATAGGTTTCATTGAAACTCATTTTTATGGTTCTGTATTACTTAATTATTTTATTGTTTGAATGCTTTAGGGTGTTGCCCACAGTCTGTCTTGTTAATCATTACATGCAAAAGAGAAGTGCAAGTGACGGTTAACAGAGGAAACCTGTCTAGCAGGTCCAGTGAGCTCATCCATCAAGGCTCTGTATTTTTTGAATACAATATAGCATTTGGAGCACCCAGGTAACCTATTAATAAATGCATTAATGCATGGGGTGTGTTTACAGTCATCTAAGGGCACACCCTAGTGTAATGGTTGTAAACAAAAACACACTGCCTGTGCAGTGTGCATGTGGTTTGACTGGGTTAGTGATTATTTGACTCAATTTAGGAGGGGAGATGCAGAATGTTTGAATTTGACACTTTGCCATTCTAACTCGTTACGCCACATACTGTCCAGCACCTCCCTCCATTTTTAAAGAGTTTGAGGAATGTTGATTCCCTCCCAAGCTTGTTTCTTGGCTGTTGTTCCTAGAAAAAGACTATGTGGACTCCTGCTACCAGTCAATAAAACGGATCCTGCACAAATAAACTCCACATGAGCGGCTTGGTTGATACCCTACCTGTTTTGTACAGTAATGGATAGCTTCAAGGTATCAGTCTGCCAGTGGAAGACTTAACATTAATATAGTCTATTTATTACTCAGCTAAATGAAAAAATAAGAGAGATTCATCCAGACAACCTTTATTGAAAGCTCAACAGTTGTAGGACTCTGCTGCTGACCACCAAAGTTTAAAAATGAAAAGGCTTGCCATTATGGGCACCTTTTTCACCCTATTGGTGCATACGATAATAGAAAAAAGAAAATGCTTGTATGTTATAGCATTTAATTGCTTGTTTTGGTTTGACTTAAAACAGGCCTCTCCAGAATACTCCAACCTTTCCCTTGCAGACAATTGGTGCTGAGCCTGTGCAGCAGAAAGGACATGGGGCCTGAACAAAGCTGTAATTGTTAGGCTTTTATCTGCGGTTATTTCGGTACGCCCTACAGGAACTGGAACAAACTGTACGCTAGTTAGTGATATTTATCACTCTTACTGTAGTTATAACAAGACAGCACTTTATAGAAACGGATGGGAAATATTTTGATTCACAATTGCTTGAAATGAATGATCTTGTGTATTCTTTTATTTAACCCTACCTAAGGTTATCCTATACTATTCCTTGCTTGTATGACATATTTGTTAAATCAAATTATTGCATAAAAATTGTCATTACTACTAAAACATAGATATTTTGATTCTGAATTTATACATACGGGTCATTGTAGAAGCGACAATTAAATTTATCTTTTTGTGTTTATTGATTCATTTATTGTTTTAAGTTCTTTTGCAGTGTTGGTTGACAATAAATGATGAACAGGAGCAGTGCCATACTGCACAGTTAGAGGCTGCATTGGGATTGGGACAAAACACAAATCTCACGGCAGTTTTAAAATTTCAGTGAGTGGGAGTGGATGTTCACATACAGTAGTAACCTGGGATTTCCGGGCTTCGGTGTGTTGCTGCCTTTAACCACAATGCCGGTGTCTACAAATGAAGTTGTAAAGAAAATTAAAGCAGGCTTTGCAATACAAAATATAAATCTAGAGATCTACGTCTGGACAGATTTCTCTGTTGTAAACATGTTTAACAAACACATTTTTATTACTTCAGTGAAAGTAATGGTACGTTTAAGGAAACAGATGGCACTGCTCATCATCCCAGTAGGAGTTGGATAAAGAAAACGGTCCCATTCAGGGGTCACCTCCATAACTTCACCTTGGCTGAGACTTAAAAGTTATATACTTCTGGGCTGTATCGCTTCTCACTTCTAATGACATATTTATGAGTTAATTTCACTAATAAACAGATAATCATTTTGTCGCAAACACACTAAGTTGTTGTGGTAAATTGCAATGGAAATATTGATTCTTACATTACTTTTTACTTTTACTTATAGAAAAGTGTCAGGTTTTATATTTTGCTTGATGAATTGAGTTAACAATGTGATATTGTCATTATTTCACAGTTGTGACTTATTATTTGCTGTATCAAATACTAATGTGTAGTCTGAAATAGTTTTACATAACAAAAAGTTATTTCATAAACCTTTTCTCAGGAATTGCAGGTCTAGAGTAATGTTTTATCTTCCTGCAATTCATTTTTAAATGGGACTTATTCTTTCTGTCATTTCAGTTGGTTCAAGCTGGTGGACAAGAGTGGAAAGGAGGACAAGGTGCGAGGGGAGGTGCTCCTAGATATCCAGTTTATGAGAAACAACATGTCAGCTAGCATGTTTGACCTTTCAATGCAGGACAAACCACGCTCTCGCATCTCCAAACTGAAAGACAAAGTCCGGGGGAAGAAAAGGGATGGCTTCTCCGACTCTGCTTCAGCCATTGTTCCTTCCGTCAGCCAGGTCCTCACTGATAGTGAGGGAGAGGCTGATGCACAGTCACTTAATCATTCTCCAGGAACAAAAAAGAAATCTAAGTTCAAAACCCTGTTTGCCCCCAAATCAAATCTGCAGCGCAACATCTCGCAATCCATGTCTACACTTGGGACACTTCCTGAAAAGAATTCATCTCTCAGTGGCAGCCGCTCATCTGGCCTCAATGTAGATTCTCCTGAAGGTAATTTAATCTGTCTGACCTGTATGTTGACAGTTCTGGCTTTCATATGCTGCACAGCTTCTGTCGAATATGTTTTGCATGTCAACAATGACATCATGCTTCTCTGTCTCTCTTCCCACAGTGAAAAAGAAATTCAAATTTCTGGGACACAAGCGAACAGGCAGCTCTGACAGTAAAGTGTCTCTGGGTGCATTTTCCCTACTGGGCCGGTCCAAGCAGAGCAACAGTGACCTCAACAACCTGTGCATCAATGGCAGCCATGTGTACACTGAGGAGGCAGAGACCAAGAGTGGGTCTACTCTCAGTCTGAACAGCTCGGGCCAAGGCTCTGTGGAGGATGTCCGCAAACACACTGATGTCTCTGCAGATCCCTCTAAAGATGTACCTGTGCCTTCCTACAGGCGTGAATCTACTGATAAAGCTTTAATGGAGCAACAGCGCCATCAAGAGGAGGAGAGAAGTAGACAAGCAGAAGAGAGCCGTATTGCAGAGGCTAGGAGGCTGGAGGAAGAGGAGAAATACAGGGCAGAGGCCAAGAGACTGCAGGAGGAGGAGCAGCGTAGACAACAAGAGGAACAAGAAAGGAGAAGACGCATCCTTGTGGATGAAGCGAGGCAGAAGAAACAGGAGGAGGAAGAGGAGGAGGAGAGGAGAAAGAAAAAAGAAGAACTCAGCATGCTTGAAGCAGCTGAAAATCAGAGGATGGAGGAGGAGCGTCGAAGAGTAGAGGAACAGAAACGTCAAGAGGAGGCCTCCATGACTGACAGGCTGTCGTCTCTGTTTGGAATGATCAGAAAGAAGGAGGAGAAAAAGGAGGAGGTGCAGCAGCAAACTAGAGAGGATCAGCTACCCACCCTTGCCCCTCAAAGTTACTCAGGAGGTTCAGATCAGCCTGCCCCCCACCACTCCTCTAACCCATTTGAAGACATTCCTGTCAGCTCAGATCCTCCAACTGGCACTAATAAATTACCAAGTGATGACCAGAAATACAGCCGCAACTCTCAAACCCCATCTGCCATGGTCTTCCTCAACCGCACTGCTAAAGTGTCTGCTGTCAAACCCAGGTAAGTCAACTTCTCACTCTGTGTATACACCAAACAAGTAAGCTACACCAATGTTATCTATTAATCAATTTGTTATTTCAGCTCAGTTGCTATCAGCTGTTTAGGATGTTGCTTGGCTGTTTGGCTTGGTTGATTGGCTACTGAAAATTGTCTTTGGGAGTCCCACATGTCAAACAGCTCACACAATCACCATTTGAATAATTGCAGCTTTTTATTTAAACTTAAAGGCAGAGTCCATGATTTTTTTCTAGAGCACTTTTTACAATGTTGTTTAATTCCTCTTCAACACCCGATCGTAACCAATTAATTAGATGCTCTATCACAAAAAAGCATAATAATAATAATAATAGTCACCTGGTGAGTGTACAGGACTGGAAAAACACCATCCAATCATTTGACAGTCCCAGCTAAAGTATTGAATCTCAACTCCAGTACTCGAGTCAAAGTATTGATACCCGTGGTCAAATCTTTCTCAACTACAAGTAAAAGTTGCTCAGTCAGAATTCTACTCAAGTTGAAGTACTAAAGTATTCAAAAGTACTAAGTACATTTTCTAAAAAGGTTCATTGCTGTATTTTTCTTCAGAACCTTGTAGCTGTGAAACCACCTATAGATGTACTGACAATGATATGAAAAAAAGTTGGGATTGGTGTGTGTGTGTGTGTGTGTCCCATTGTGCGTTCATGTACTCTGGATGCATGGTTTCGGGGGGGTTCAAAATTGAGCTTTTCCCTTGCTCATGCTGTTTTTCCAGAAACCTGGACCCTACCTTTAAGGATGGCCCAACAGTAACTGCAAAGCAAAGGAAAAAAGTGTTTGTTATCTTGTTTATTGTTGTATATNCTTGTCTGTTTACATGGAAACCTGGGAATTCTGCAACTTTTCTGTCCTGTTTGTCGTCACAATGACTAAACCACATCACTCTCTTGAATTACATAAATTCTGCATTCCTTTCCGTGGTTGTCAGACCAGCTGGACCAGTTTGGTCTGAGAACAGGTGATGAGCAAGGTGTGGCTAGTGTTTGTTAAGATGTTGTGGAACAAGTTGAGGATTGAGCAGTACTCTTAACGATTGACTGAGCCACATTGTAACTACCTTTTCTAGTCCAGGGTAACTAGAAATAGTTTTTATCTCTTTTTATTTGTTGGCTTTTTGGAAATATGTATTTTTGACTTGATTGGATTGGAGATTCTTATACTATAATGGTAAGACTGTTTGTTAGTGACATTTCTGTTAGATATCCTTGTTATCAAGAATGCTTAGGAGATAGCAAATAAGGCAGTCATGTATTCTTTTGTATATTTTAGTGTTATCATTGAGGCGTTTGGCCATAGTCATAGTGAGTCACAGCTAAAAATAGAAATGGTGATCTGTAAGACACATGGATGTCAGAAGTTTTGTCTCTCGGTTGGTCTTTACTTTTGAACAGTGGATCATTTTATCTTTATGAAATTATTTTCTGATTATTTTTTCACAGAATACAGATGTATGTTTTCTATTTAAAGTTTCAAACATTAATTCGTGTCGATGTAAGATTATATTATGAGATCATAAATGGGAATTTTTTTGTAGCTTTTTCCAGCTTGTTAGCTTGTGACATCGTGGTTCATTTGGTGATGGGTTGTATATTGGTGACTGTGACTTTTGTCACACTGACCTGTAGGCCTTTCTTTTGCACTCCTTGGCAGATTGGCTCAAACTGTGGAGTGTGAACCTGCTGACTGCCAAAGTCTCAGTCAGCTAAGTCCTTCCTCAGCCACCTCTGACTCCACCGTCTCTGCTGTTTCACCTGATTCCCTCAGTATTTTCTCCAGCCTGCACTCGTCATTGGCTCCGCCTAACAGAAGCCCAAGCATATCTAGTTCTCCTCGTGGCAGTACAGAAAATTTATCTTCTGTGGGATCAGAAGAGTCTTCACCCAGCATGGCAGATCAGAAAAGAAGAGCCCCCCTACCACCCTCATATCCTGTAGTTGGGAACCAGACTAGAGGAAATCAGGTTCCTGTCAGAGAGATAAAAAATCCTGCATATGTGGAGGCAGATGGATCACAACAAGGAAACCAGTTGTCTATACCGCTTCCTGATTACGAAACACTCTTTCCTCAGAGAAGGCATGGAGTGAAAGCCCAAAGCCGTTGGGATCACATAATTGCTGAAGTCAATCAGAGACACAGAGACCTTCCACCTGAACTTCTGGGCCCAGAAGTGAGTGTAGATAGCCCAGAAGAACGCCATCCAAGTCCAAGATCTTCCATATCACTGGAGAGTCCAGCTATAAGGGTTTATCAAGAGACCAAGCCTGTGTCGTCAAAAAAAGTAGCAGCCCCAGCCCCTCCTAAGCCGATGGCCACTCCACTCCCTCGACAAGTTGTAGATTCCAGTCAAAGATACAGCCAGAACATCGCTCCCCAATCTGTAACGAAGCCGAGTCCATCTGCAGTCTCAGCACTGGGAAGGACTGACACCTCAGGTATCAGGATGTCTGTAGGAAACAGAAACGCTCTGCAACCATCCCCGGTACCAACGCCTGTACCCAGACCATCAAGCCAAATGGGGTTTGACTCTGTTCCATCAGATGATGAAAAGAAAGTGCAAGATGTTTTGAATAAAGAAGCACCCACAGCTAAACCCAGACAGAGGGTTCTTGGCAAAGAGTCAAAACAACAACAGGAAGCTGCGGTGAATGGTAGCATCCAGACCAATCCAAATGTGAGCAGTGGGGACAAAAAGACAAAGGAGAGCTTTGCAGACTTTGGTTCAATCCCCAGTACAGACCGTCTTACCAAAGATGCACAGTTACAACTGAAGCAAAACCGAAAGGGGGATGACCTTTTTACTAGCCATGTCCAGAAAGAGCTGAAACCGGAAGATCTGGGAATGACAGCTGACGATCTTGATCAAATTTTCAATCAAGACAAAACAACTGATCCCTTTGCTGATTTTAATGGTTATAATTCAGACAAACTGAGTGAATCGGGGAAAGAGGATGAGGATTCAAAAGTTATTCCTGCTTTTCAAAGAAAAAATTCCCAAAAAGGAAAGAAGATCCTTTCATATACAAATCATTCAGATAATAAGACTTTCATATCTGAACAAGAAACATCGTATAAAGAGGGAACAACCTTACCTACAGCAAATCAAGGTTTCTCTGCAAGAGATATCACCAACACATCTGACACTTTGCAGCCTCAAGCTGATGTGAAAACACAAAACAGTCATTATGCAGGAGAGGATCCTTTCGGAGCTGAACCTTTTCATGTTTCCTCAGCTTTAGCTTCATCTCTCTCAGTAGTCATGGAGGAACCAGCATCACAGGCAGGAAATTTTTCAGGGGGAAAGACACTTTTGAGAGCATGGGTCTCGCCCTCTGAAGTTCAGCCCGTCAGTACTCAGAATAGCAATGGAGGTGGGCTAGCCTTTACCCCACGCAGGTGAGATTAATCGAGCTCATTCCACAGTTCACTTTTGTTGGTTTTTTGTCCCATTGTGTTTAGAGGCAAAAAAAAAACGTTGGTGGTATTTCTTCTTGGGTATTACTGTAATCGTGGGCTCTTAGCAGCTTTCCTTATTCTGAGTTAAATTCTGAATGCACTGTAGAAATGTCTGGAGGATTAACAAACATTCAACTACATTGTTTGAAGAGCCCACATTGTGGTTCTTTAAAAGTTTTTCATTCTGTTTGGGCTACCTGCTATAACTGTATTAAGTTTTAATTTTCAGAAAATAACACATTGTATTTCTCTCAATTTACATTGGGATAGCATAACTTGTCAACTTCTGTCTGAAATGCTTTGTCTTAACTTCTGTCTCTGTAGCCTTGCCCCCAGGCACGGATTATCTGATGTTAAGTATTAGAAAAAAAACCTTGGCTAAGAACAAGGCATTTCAGGCAGTTCAGGAGTCCTCTGTGGGAGACAATAATAATCTTTGGTGTGCAGTTTGGGCTTTTTAACTTTCAGGCCAAAAAGAAAAAACCTTTAACCCTTATTTCCCAGTTTGAATACTTATCATATTCTTCCATAGTAGTGTACCTGTTCTACAGATCTGCATAAAGTTAATAACTCTTTGGACTTTATAGTAAGGTGTGTTTCTTTTTCTTCTTTTTTTTTAAAGACCTCATCCTGTGAAGCCCATGAGCTCAACTGAGAACCAACATCATATCAGCACCCCTGCTGTGAAAGAAATAAAGTTGCGAGACGGCTCACCAGGGAAGATCAAGGTAAGTCATGCTGGCATAAAAAAGATGAAAACTCAAACAGATTTGAACTATTCTCTCACAAGAGTTTGATAAGTATTTGCTGCAGGGCGAATTAAAGGCTGAATTAACATTTTGTTCCTTTTTTTGTTTCAGTCTTTAGAAATTAGAATTTAAATGTAAATCTTTACGTTTTTCTATTTATTTATTTACTTATTTATTTATGTATTTATTTCTAAAAAGTCTGTAAGCACTTCCAAAGCTTTTTATGAAATTATAATTCCCCCAAAAGTTATCTAAAAAGCAACTTGTGTTTAACAGATGCAGTTTTTTCCCCAGTTGTTAAAAGCCAAGTAAATCATATGCTGGGAAGGTTTAGATGCTTTTCTTAAAGGCTTGAATTATCAGCATGTTTTTAAAAATGTCAATACTTCAAACAAATCAGTCGGTATGACTTGATCATTAGAGAGAATGTGCTGTATTTACACCTCTTCATGCTTCTCAGGTGGTAGACTCGGCAGCAAGTGGTCCTTATAGTCAGCTGACACAGGAGGAGCTGATCACTCTGGTTGTAAAGCAGCAGACTGACCTGTCCAGGAAAGATGCAAAGATCGTTGAGCTTGAAGAGTACATTGATAATCTGCTGGTTCGCGTCATCGAAGAGAAGCCCACTATCCTGTATGCCCTCAACGCTGCCAAGCAAGTCTAAGTGAATGTTTTCTGGAAGGAGAAAGCCTCTCCTGAGGCCTCAGTTATGTTTCACGTGTGTGGTTTTTTGCTGTTGTCACTGTGTACCAAGAGACAATACCACTATTTAAAATCTTTGAGCATATGCACTTTTTTAGTTACAGAGTAAGATAGGTTTAAGAGAGATGGAAATGGTCTTTTAAGTTATCAATTACAAGTAAGTGAGAAATCTTTGTCAGCAACTGAATGTATTTGTTTTTACACTAAGGTACTACAAATTGCTTTAAAAACTTGTCACATAATAATGAATTCAGAATTTTGATTTATATATATATATTGTGACTGATAGAATCTGGGTTGAAATGTATTTAATATACATTTGTTTTTATATTTAACCGTTTTCTGGCCTTTTTATTCCATTCTGGACTTTATGTAACTTATAGAGTCCTGTTGAATCATCGATTACATTACCTTATACATTTGTTTCCTATTTGTGCATCATTAAGTCCACTTAAGTCTTAATTTGCTTCTTTGTTGATCCTTTTGATACCATGTGCTTATAAGCAGCTAATAGACAACATTCAAACTTCTGTATTCACTGCAGTGGAGTGTTACTTTGTCATTTAGCATTTTAAAAGCTGTCGTGCCTACTGATGCTGCAAGGAGGTGTTATTTAGAAAATAACCAGCAACTATGCTTCTATGGTTGAGTTTGAATTACAAAGTAGCTGCTGCAGCTTATTCTCTTGTGGTTATATAGCCTGTTCACACAGTTTTATGAAGCAATAGTACAAACACTGATCACTGTGATATTTGTTGTGGTTATGTAATGAGAAGCAATCAGCAAAGTAATTAAGTAATCAGCAGCTACTTGTCAAAGAAACTGTTATAACCAACTTTGACTTTGCAATGAAGCTACACTAATGGATGCCTTTATAATCAAACTATTTGATATGTCAGCTCAAATGAAAGCAATATAAATGTACAGAAATGTGCCTTCAAGCCCTTTTCTCTGAATTTTGTATAAGAAAGGAAAGCTAGAGAACTGATGGCGACATCTGTTGAAAGCATGTACAGTTTAATTTTTCAAGTGTTTGGTATGAAAATAGAACTACAGCTGATGCAAACATCTGAAAGGTGTAATACCATGCAGTTCCGTTTTATTTGAAATAAAGACACTAACTATAACACCAAATTGTTTGAAATTGATTTTATTTACAGTTATTCAGCATTTGGAAAGGGAAATATTTCACACACTTGAACAAAATATTAATCTGCATAAATGTCAACATTTAATTCTCAAGTAAGTAACAATTTCCATTAGTAATTATACTTAATAAGAAGGTGTTTTATGAGTATTAATGAATGAATGACAACAGTTTCACAATTACTTTCAAATGAGAAAGGACAAGTGTGATCATAGAAAGATACTGTACATGCCAGGCTTTGTTGTACACAATATCTTACCTGTACTTAAATGAAGTTGCTCCACCCTGCACATTCTTCCCATCTAACAGGAATAGTGTCAAATGTTCATGATACTTTTGTGCTGGTTTGCACAAGAAAAGTTCCTGTTTTATTTGAAAGATATTAATAAAAGGTTGCAGGGGTCATCCAGGCCATGTTTTTAAAGTGTAAAAGTTATTCACACACCTTTTGAGTAATAACATCCAGAACATAGAATAACATACTTTAAAAAAAGAAAGAAAAGGGTTAATGAAACCAAAACCTCATCCAGCACTGCATAACACAACTGATTGATACCATTCATGTTTGTTAAAGGTGATGAGTAAAGAGGGGGGCTGGTTGACCTTTGATGACCTTACCATAAACCTTTATGTTTAAAACAGAAGCAGCACAAACGTAGCACAAACCATTGGCACAATTTTTGTTGGATTTAAAGAATGTGGGGTGGCCAACTTGACATGGGTCTTATGTACTTTTAGACCAAGCAACAATGCAGATATACAAATTTAGATTTTAATTTCTTCAGGAAACCCCTGTCTCTTGATCCAGTTTGACAGCATGCTGATTAAAACAGCATGCTATCAAATACAACTGTCAATGCACATTATCAAGAGGGAAGTATTTTACTATAGTAATTAGCAATGAATTACATCAGATTAGTCTTCTCAAAATATACCTGGAAAACTAAATTTGTCACTTGGATATTTTAAGGATTCTATATTCCTTCTTCCTGTTTATAGACAGTAAGAAAAAAAAGCCAAAATTAATACAAACCACAAAATATACAGTATAATATACAAGACTTCTCAAATAAAGAGCCCTTGTGAGACATGTCAGACATTTAAGAATGAATGATATACAAAGTTGCCGGGATGCTCAATGGTATTGCATTTGTACAGACACACATGGCAGATGATCATTCTACAATACAAGCTTTAACAGGATCTTTAATGGCTCCTTTGTAGCTCTAGAAAAAATGAATAGATGGCCTGTCTGATGATTACATGTTTGAAAATGAAAAGATCTGTACATGTGGAATGAAATGATGAGGATACCAGACGACTCATAGTGAGCCGATATCTGTTGAAAAGACAAATGCAAACACTGGTGAAAAGATGGGGAAAAATGGTTTAAAAGGGAAAGCTTTATCATCGACTGCAAGATGTTGACCGAATGTCTGCAGTAAGACCATAACTCACAGAGATTTTCTCTCCGCAGAATTAACAGTTCATAGAAAGTATGAAATGGATGGAAATAAACCACAATATCATCAGCCAGTGATATATAAAAAAATACCATTAAAGTAGTCATTATCGTTTCCCTTTATACTTACAAGTGAATCAATTCTAAAAAAAGACCACAGTTTTTTAAACAATGTTTTAGCCAGCTGAAAAGCTGACATAAAGAGGTCTTAGACATTAAAACCCAGCACAAGCCACATTCCCCACGGAAAATACACACTGAAATCTAGATTGATGTTCATTCTTGCTGAAAAATGTCCAGTTAAAAAGGTCAGTTGTTGACACCAGTGAAAAGACGTGTTCAAAAGTGAAAGTTCGTTCATTAGCTTTTTGAACACGTTAATTAGACGTCAAACATTTGGCCTGTATTTAATATGGATTGTCTGTAAGGAAAAAATGTTTGCAACTCAGGACTTTTCATTTACATTTACTCTGTGTAACCAACAAGCTCCACAGTCATATCTTATATGAACCCTACAGCAATATAATCCTCTGGTAAAGGGAGAGCTTGCCTTGCTTAAGTTCTTATGCATGCCTATTATTGCAGAAAACTCATTTTCTTATTATTAATGCATGGAATGTTCCTGCTGTATTTCAATGTTATGCAAGTTTCTTACTGGCAGTAAATCACCAATATTGTTCCACATTTATGGCATTTAACAATAAATGCTGAAGGTGCACTGATTATTTAAACTACCAGAGCAATACAACTGAGAAGAAATACCTCAACAACTAACACGAGTGTCTCATTTTCAAACCACACCGGAGCAAATTGTGAAATTAAGTTTAATTGGTGAAAAAGGTCCTATTTTGTGACTAAACGACAGAAGGCAACATATCAGCCAATTTTGAACTAAAAATCAACCCTGAAATAACAATCGGTGCTCACTGGGCTCGACTTACTTCTCATTTCTCAGCTCTAACCAGACTGTAAGAGGATGGACATAGTTTTTTTTCTTATGTGGACACCAGGGTTTGACAGGAGCAGCTTGACAAAGCATGGGAAATATGTCTCATTAACAGAAGAGATGCCTTGTTTTTCAGGGTATGGGTAAACAATAGGTCGAGATGTCTTGACAGTAGGCCACTTGATTAGGAGCTGGATCAGCACAGAGATAGACATCCCAGATTTACCTCTTATATTCAACCTGAATGTGATAGGAATGGGATGAATGTATTTTTCTGCAGCAAAAGTCCTTCACAAAACCACGCTGGCTGTGGCACAATTGTTGGCAGAAATGCCTATACGACGGCGGCATGTGAACATTTTGCGAAGCTCGGCACGGAAGCGGTCATGCAGCCAGGCATAGAGGAAAGGGTTACAGCAAGATGAACTCATTGCACACAAGTGGCACAGCAGCTGGATGAGCAGAAAGTAGCGCTTATCAATCAGATCAATATCAATGTCCCGCAGAACGTTAAACACGCTGATGGGCATCCAACAGATGCCAAATGCTGCCACCACCAGACTCACCAGCCGGAACGTCTTGCGCTTACGAGTGCGCTGAGCTTCCGCCTGGCTCTGGGTGTGGTCGCCGGGTATGACACAGTTCCGCAGTTTGACTGAGATGCACAGGTAAGAGATGCAGAGCGCTGACAGAGGCAGGACGTAGGTGATGAGGAGAGTGCTGTAGGCGTAAGCCAGCCGCTCTTTCTCCTGACCCATCCAGAACTCCTCGCAGATGGTGAAGCCTTCATTTTTAAACTCCACATGGTAGGTGTGAGCCACAGCTGGAGCTACAAGACCACAGGACAGAAGCCAGATCCCAGATAGGAGGTAGGTGCATGCCAAGACTGAGATGCGCTTCTTCAGTGGGTGCACTGTAGCATAATATCTGAGAAGAAGCAGAACAAAGGAGTTCGAAAACATGGATGGAAAGTGATGGGGAAATGTCATCTATGAGTAAATGAAAGGGGGGCAAAATTACAGTGCCTGCCAACAGGAATCAACACAAATATTTGCAATATGCTGTTAAAGTATCATGGATTACACATGTTCAAAAATGACAGTCAATGACACATTTACAGTTTCCAACCAGAAAATACAATTTTCATGTTTGTGGCTCCCAACTATCAAGTCCAATTCAGCTCAATCAATGTAGGCAAGGTCAGACAGAGCACTGTTTGTGCTATCGAGCAGTAGAGCAAACTGTTATTGTCTGAAAGATAATTTTCATCCTCTCTGCACTTGCTTTTGACAGATTTATATGTGAATAAACTGAAAGGATGGCATTGGTGGATAATATCTCAACAAAGCTGTAGAGTATGACTAATGGGCTAGAGTGCAGATAGAAAAGCACCTCAAGATTAGTTGTTTTATCAAATATCAACTCTTAGAAGAAATATGCCAGTACAGTGCAGGCCTTTTATGAAGACCCGGGTTTGGAAAAAATGAGGCCCAGAACGTTGTAATACGTTTGTTTTATGCTAACTGCCTCTGTGGAAGCAATAATCCACTACATCCAGCTGCACCCTACATTTGGATGGGAAATATTGAGCTATTATCTTTAAAAGATAATGGCACCCATTCCGAAATAGATGTTTTTCTGCTGAGACTGGGCCGTCCACTTTGTTGCAAGTAAACCATGCTTAACAGAAATGTGGATACGGTCTATTTACAGTTAAAGGTGCCATTTGTAAGAATTATGTATCATCTTTATCATTAAAAGACATTAAAAAATGATGTTCATTTCAAATACTTCTATCACTGACAACCGTAATTTAGCCAGGATATTT
>JAPMNP010692679.1:0-17500 GCA_029874935.1 Atherina boyeri | reverse complement strand
TATTGTATGATGTGACGATCAGTGAGCTTTCAACTCAAACAACTGGTGGAACAGTCCTTAAAGGGTTACTCTTATACTTTAAGTACATTTCAGAGCATGCACTTCTTCACTTTTACTACAATTCAATCAATTATACTTCATAAAACTTTTCTGAACCGAATGGGCATACATGCTTACACCTATGTGCAATAAGATTGTGATTTCTCTTGCAACCCCTAGTGCACATAAAGATGTTGCACACCAGAAACAGGTTTTTGAAAAAAGGTACACCTTCCAAGTAAACTCTATTACTTCGTTAAAAGTTTTGTTTTTGAATTTTTATAAATTCTTGGATTCTGCTTAAAAGTTGATGAAGCCATATGGATAAAAAAGCAACAACTTTGTCAGTAGCTGTTTTGAGCAATCAGACTTCTTCCATGTCTTTTTCCAAGTAAAGATGGTGTTGATGGCAGCTAAAGAGAAGAGACTGCCTAAATGTTATTTAAAGTACCACATGTTTTACTTGTAAATTGAAGAATAGATATATACTTGGCAAAAAGATAGTTCAGACTTGTTTGAGGTTTCACATTCCTGCTGTGATGCGAAGTACATCCCAGACCTATCTATGTACCGACTTTACAGAGAGGAAAGTGGTATTGATTTTCCCATTCAACTCTGACAAACGACATCACAAAGGATGGAGTGTAGTTTTATTGTTTTTTTTTAAGATTTGTAAGACTGTGCTTTTTTTCTTTTAAATTGTTTTTATTCTCAGTTTGGTTTCAAATTTGTTATACATCCTTTAAAGACAGCTCTAGAGTAGTAAGACATATCATGGGGGGTAAAATTAGTTAGCTAGGCTTAGAAATTAGGCTACAGTTCCTGCATGTTGGACCAATAATGCTATGTCTGTGTGTGCCTGTGGACTGTGAAGCAGTTGTAGCAACACTTCATCAGCTTAGCACACATATGCAGACAGCAGCTGAATGCAGGTCATAGTCTCTGGTATTGTTATTGATCTGGTCACAAGAGCTTATTGACTGCTTTGGTGGGTGCACAAAATCTCTCTCACACACAAACACTCACATACTGATTCCAGCATAATGTATGAGCTATTGTGGGTAGAGATTCATGCATAACTGTGTAAGTGGGTTGGTCATGACCATACAGAGTATCATTTTTGTTCAAAGCGCTGTGTAAAAAGACAGTAAAAAGAAGAGGAAACAAAAGGATGTTATTCTGTTTATGTGCATGCGCAATGTTAAGCGCTATTGTTTATTGTCAGCTTGTATCACAGAAAGAGTTGTTCTACAGAGGGCTCTGACGCCGAGAGAACCGCGGGGATTGGTACAATCAAAACTAGTGTCAAAAATTCAGATAGTGATATCCATCTTACTGTAATGTGGCTCTCTTCCTATTTGCTGTAGTGTCTGCAGCACATGTAAAGAAGTTGATAGTTGCTAGAAATACTCTAGTTATAGAAATGTCTCTGCATGGAAAGTAATATTAACATTATATATGGATTATATCTATGTAATCACTGTCGCTTTATCATAATAACTATTCTATTGTTGCAGCTAACTTATATTTTTCTAAGATCCATAAACATTTTGCTTGAAAATGATTAATCTAAGTAACTATAGTTTTCTGTAAACATTTTGACAATACTATGCTTTTTTTCTTCTTTTTTTGTACTTATTAATCAGGTTTCAACTTTCAAATATCTGCTAACATTAACTTACTCACATGGTTAAAATTACAGGGGTGCTAAGGAGAACTTGTCTTCCTTGAAAAGGAGATTAGCTCCCCTGAAAACGCTCATCTGAGACACTAAAATATAGTCTGATCTCAGGTTATTTTTGTTTTATTTTCCATAAGGTCCCTGATGTTTCTCATAACAAAGTCATAGCATTATTTTGTCTGTGGTGTGCCTATCAATCAATTTCATTAATTTCCTGACCATATTTCTTTGCTATTTGAGATGATTTAGCATTAATTCCTTCTGTTGCCATTCATGGAGGGGAGCACTGCACTCTAATTTACAAAGCCATTTAAGTTTGTAACTGTCAAAGATTGATAAATAGTTTTACCGACCAATCTCCTGAGGCCACTACTGACTTTAGTGTAGGGTAATAAACAGGACCAACCTTATTCCTATATAACATTGCTATTATTTATTATTTTGATACTGATGCGAGTGCTTTACTGGCGATCATTCCATTTCAATGAGACTGATTCACAGCAGGAGCTGTTGTGTCAGCACTGGGAAAAAAGAAATAACCAGAAATGATCACTGGTTTAGTTGGTTTTATCCACATACATTTCCAGAAATAAAAATCTTTTTACTCTTGAAAATAAATAAAGGGTTTCAATTCTTGTGACCACCTAATCTTGAGCAGGTCATTTTCATCCAGCTAAAAGAGCTCTGAACAGTCAATGTGAAGGCAAAGATGATATGTCCCAGAGTATATGACTCCTGAGACTTAGTGATAGGTCTGTTGGATTCTGTGCGTTGTGACCTTGTGTCTTTGTGGTTTGTGCTGCTTTACAATGATGCTAAGGGATTGGTATCTAGGGAGTCTGGATGAACACATCAGATTCTTTGTTGTGTTCTTTAATCATTGCTGTCCAGCTAGGAAGGACTGCTGTTGGAGAGCTGTCGGCATATGATGGTGTAACTGGCCTGCAAATATGTTTATGTGGCAGGTGTCAAAAATCATCAAAGTAAAAGTTAAGATGCAGGCTTATTCATCAGAAGATTGCATGGCAACATAGTGCTCTGTCAGTGTCAGAGGTTTTAATGTTGCAGCTGATTAGTGTACTATTTGTGTTTTGACTTGAAATAGACAAACCCTTTTTTTCTTTAGTCAATGGTGGAATATACTGTCTCTCTGTGATCCACTGCTTAGATAAGTCAAAAAGAGATGAGATGGATGGATCAGGAAGGATGAAGAAGGGGCCAGGCTGTTAAACTAATGGACACAGAAACAGGAGCATCTGCTGAGATGATGAGAGGCCCTGCTGAGCCTAATCCACATAAGCAGACGCGATCTTCATCACTCTTTCCTTATTACTTTATATTCCATTGCTCCATGTCTTTCTCCATCACCAATGTCATCTGTGTTCACCAATGTCCTTAATTTTCCTTTCCATATAATCTTCAGTTTTTAAATTCCTTTCAATCATCCCTGTCTCGTCAATCTAACTCCTTTCTTGCCCTTTTTACTGAATTTGCCCTCATTCCATCTCCTTCTCAAAATTTTCTTCAACAAATGTATGGATAGAGGAGCCCAAAGAGAGATTTTGTATTTTCCTACGTCCAAAAGAGAGAGTACAATCCACCAGAAGAAGCAAACATTACCAATAGTGACATTTTTATTATTTGTACAATAGACTTTAATACATTATTCAAAACACTTCTTATATACTGAAAAAATGGTACCTCCCAAAGCCCAAAATGGCTCCAGTACAGTTGCTGAACAGCATTTTTTTAATTTTATACATATATTAATTTTTTTGTAAAAACTGTATCTTAAATAGTATGTACAGATAGCATCTGCAAAATGCATTCTAAACACATGATATATATTATATATACTTCAGCAATTACATTTCTCCGCATTAATATTCAAACTTAAAACTGGAAGGATTTCAACTAGCATGTGCAAATAAATAAAGAAATAAATAGTTCTGTTAAATCATTACTAAAAAAAATTCCAACTTATAACTTGACAGCATTTCTCTCTTCAGAGGTCAAAGTACTTTTTGTCACACAACAGAAGAAGCAGCATTCAAGTTGGGTAGGTGTAGGTACTGCAGAAAGCATGAGTACATTCACAATCAATATGAGTCATTTTAAATTGGATTTCATTCACAGCTTATTTACAGTGACACCGTCCTCATCTGTCCGGCTCTTATGTTCTTTAAACACATAGAAAATGACTGTTTTTATACTCATATACATATATATAATATATATTTGTATAACACAAATTCACAATTACAGTAGAAATACATTTTATACAGTTTTAGAAAGTACGTGTGTAGGTCTCCGAGTCATACTGTGCGTACTTCCATCCATAACTTTGTTACAAGTGTCTTTATAAAATATCACAATTTTTGAGCAAAGCTAAGATATATTTCAATATATTTAGAAAGAATTACCTGAAACATGTAGTAAAAAATAATTATATTATCAAACTTTTCTTCGCTTTCATCATAATATCTTTGATACTTTAAACTCTAAATAGGGTCGGGTGGATACTTGTTCGGTCTCACAACCACATAATTAAACTGTGCCATGTTGTGTCCTTACTGCTGAATTAATGGAAGTCCAATGCTCATTAGGAGAGCTGATATAAAATGGACACAGGATGTCAAGTAAAAGCAAAGGATAGTGAAGGAAGTTGTTTTACTCTGAATGAAACATCAACTTAATAGAGAACACAACTAAACTTTTTGCCGTGAAATGCCTTCAAGGCAAGTGTTGAATTTAAACAAATACAGAAAATAAACTGTTGTATTGCACTGTCAATACAATTTATTCAATGTGACCATTAATCTTTGGCCAGAAACTTCCCATATCATGCCACTACATCTAAGTCCATGCTGTCTTTTTCTGCTCTGTTTACTTAAAATACAATACAGCTTTCTCTCTCTCAATATAATTCTGAACATTAACATTTAAGTCAACAAATGTAAATCTGGGGTTATAACTCTTCCATAAGTTCAAGTGTATCTAAAATCCCTTGTTTCACAGGTGAGATTTTTTCTCTCAAGAGGGAAATATTTAGATTAGTGCAGGCCTATCTCTCAAGACATAAAAACTGAGCATTATCTTACTCATTCATGTGGGGACTCTTTTTTTCATGTTGCTTTCCACAGAACAGGAGGTCGAGAACTTGGGACACTTCAGCAGAGCAAATACTTTCTGAAAATTGGATATGATACTGCAACAGTTAAAAAAAAGTCTTCTGACTCACTAAGGTCACACATTTACCTTCATTGTATGGACGAGATCTGCACCACAAAGAGGTAAGACTCTTATGTTTTGATCCTGTGCTAACAAAATCAAGACGTACATGGTCTACATGGCACAAAGCTTCAGCAACCACTTCTCCAGAGTTCAACACTAATCAAAAAAGGCTGCCTGCCAGTGACCCATGTTGTGAAAGCAATCTGTGAAATAATCACACAACACCTAGAAAAGCTGGACTTCAAAAAGATGGCACATATCTTATTACTGGAGTTCACTCAGGGTGTGACTGGCTTTAAAAAATAATTCATATTCTATAACCAGGCTGAACTATAGACTGGGTGTCCCTATACATTAGTGCAAAGGGTGCACCAGTGCATTTATGTTGTGTGGTTGGGTGGGGGCCCAAAGGACTTCATGTGTGTTTGCATGTCAGTTCATGTGCATGGCAGTTGTGTGTAAACATTAACATGACTTGCTCCATAGATGGCACTGCAGGACAAGTTAGGCTCTGCTGAAAAGCTCAATGAGCTGAGCCTCAGAAATATTGCTTTAGCTCTTTTAAATGCAGTTGTGCAAGCAACAGTTCTTCAAACATAAAACAAATAGCCATGGTGAACTATGAAAAGTGTTTTCTATACAGATAAAATAGTGGTATACTTAGAAAATCACCCATTTGGAGAAATGATCCCTGTGAGCTTACAAGAGAGAATCCAGAATATACTTTATCAACAATAATCTTGAAATTTTAGAGCTTTCTGTTCAGGCCCCATTGAGAGTGCAGCTCTACTAAGCTGAATCTCTCTCTATATATATATACACAAGGCAGAAAGTCTTGATTTTGCGATTTCTGTACATTGGAGGCAGAACGTAACACAAAACAGTATAAAAGAGAGAAACAAAATAAAGGCAGATAAAAGAGAGAAAAAAAAACAGAACAAAGAATGTGTAAGGGGGGGACAAGGTGCTACACAAATAACTTAAAATTCATTACAGACATAAAAAAGGGGAAAAACGAGAAAACCAAAGTTACTCCAAAACAAATAGACGATAAACCAACCACAATATCCAAACTGCAGCAGCCCTGTAGGGACTCAAAAGTCTAGAGTCCTCTCATGGTCTGTCCTGCCGTCAATCAGATCCCTGACCTCTGGTAGACAGGAGAGCTGATATGTTTCCTATGGTACATTTGGCACTGGTATTTGCCATTGGTCCAGCAATAGGCAAATAAATGTCTGTGTGTTCCTCTAAAAATGTAAAAAAAAGGCGGCTCATTTTTCAGTTCCACAAGCCTCCAGTGGAGAGCAGGTGGGGTGGCATTGGATGGCGATGAGTTGAGAAGAGAAGCGTTGTTGTATTTGTTTTTTTTTAAAAAAAACAAAAAAAAAAACCAAAACAAAAACTATTTCTAGCGCGTGCTGTTGTCTCTCAGAACCACCAAGTCCACCAGCCGAGGGAAACTCTTCAGCAGAGAGACGGCTGTCTCGTGCTCCATGTGTAAAAAACTATGTCCATTAGCCTGCAAGGCAAACACGCAGCACAGTCAGCAGCATGTGTGTGTGTGTGTGCATGTATGTGGTTTGCAGTTTTTCCATACACATATCTATGCGTGAGTGTTGTGGAAGGATGGAGGGTCACTGCCATCATTATCTCAGTAACACATCACTGTTGGGGAAAAGAGAGAGAAGAGGAGGAGCTACACAGTCATGCTGTAGAAAGAGAAGGGGTAAAGACAAAAAGGGCTTTTTAGATGACTTCATCCAGCTAAACTGTACATCTCTGCAGAGAAAATGAAGGAGAACAGAGGGGAGGAAAACATGAAAAGATATGAGACATGAGAGAGGGTAGATCTATTGCTGAATAGAGCTGACATGTCATTTTGACACGTTACATACCTGTCCTTTTGGGTTTATTCTAGAACTAAAAATACTGAAATGTCAAACAGGTTGGGTTTTTCTTTCAACTGCTAAGGTTGGTAAAACATCAAGTTTTGCCAGTTTTTCTCCATTGAAAATAAAGTTATGAATACATTATTCTAGACGTTTAATTATCATCCATCCTTATCTGTTTTTTTTTTAAATAATAACTTGTAATTTCATTCTTTAACCCTATGATGATGTATGTAACATATTTGATACAAATAGTTTCTGAAACCATTTGCATCTAAAATCTTTTGTTTTATGGTAAAACTTTGCTCAAAACCCGTTTGTACACAATCTGATATACCTGATACCATAGGGCAGAATACTAAACTAAATAACAAATTTATAAATTTGTTTTTCATATTTTGTTAAAGGGCCAAAGGAAGACTTCAGATTTAAAACAATAAATAATTCATGTGTCAGACAAATGGCTGAATTAATTTAGATATACTTTTTGGTTCATTTTATGAGTTATTTATATAAAGCACAGCTTCGGTTTAGTCGAGGTTGTAAAAAAAGATGCACAGTGAAAAAAAAGAGAGTAAAAAGAAATCCAATATTATTGTGTAATTACAGACCAGGCTTCATCAACTTGCTTAAATTAGGAGGTTTCACTGTAGTGCTGATGAATCAATGTAATTACCTGTTTACACAAAGTTCAATTATTTGTTCAACAAAAGAAAATTAAAACCTATAGGGCAGGAGATACAGAAACACCTTAAAATACATACTGTACATAACATAGGCTTTAAAGGTAATATCAACACCTAAATGGTTTATTGAAACTAAATATGGGGCAGCTTTATCGTTTTACACCACTTAAAGGAAAAGTGGATGTCGGAAAATATATCAGACTAACAGACAAAAAGTTTTTGTTTGCAAGGTAACCTAAAAGCAAAACGGTTAGTACATTGCTTTATGTTTTTACAGAAACGAATTGCACCAAATTTAAAAGGTTGAACATTTTAAGATGTAAATTGAATTATTTGCACATGCTTCAAACCAACAATTTCTGTATAACAGGACATAGAAAATTGAATAAATGTTAAAAACCGAACGTTTTTGTATGAAAAGTATCGGATCATCTTTAATTTGATGGGAGCAATACGTCTCAAAAAAGTTGGGACAGGGCAGCAAAAGGCTGAACAAATGGTTCAGGGGGCGACAGTTAGCTCAGTTGGTAGAGCAGGTCGGCCAATGATCAAAGGATAGGCGGTTCGATCCCCGCTCCCGGCGAATTAATCTGTCGTTGTGTCCCTGGGCAAGACACTTCACCCTCCTTGCCTACCAGTAAAAACATCGCTGGTGCGTGAATGAGTATGAATGATGTATGAATGATGGTGGTGGGCCCCAGGGCAGCTGTGGCTACACTAGTTAGTGTTAGCTAGCTAGCTTACCAAGTACGAATGTGAGTGAATGAATAGTGCATCCAGTAATGTAAAGCGTCTTTTGGTGTCATGAAAAGCGCTATATAAAACTGTATATAGCACAATGTAAAGAATTTGCATTTTTACATTGAGAAACATTAAAAATGGCTGATGAGAAACTTGTGATCTTTGGGCCCTGTGGTGGTAGTTCATTAAAAGCAGGTATTACCCTCATGAAAATGATTTGTTCTAAGGAACATTTCCAGAAAGTGAACACAGTTCACTATGCAATTCACAAATGTAGGTTAAAGCTCTATAATGCAAAAAAGAAGCCATATAGGAATATGATTGAGAAGCATTGTCTTTTTCTCAGATCCAAAGTTCAATTAAAATGGACTGAGGCCAAATGAAAAATTGATCTGCGGGTCAGAAGTAGAAAAATGTTAATACCTTTTTTGGAAATCAAGGTCAATGCATCTTCCACAACACAGAAATGAGGGACCACATGGCTTGTTATTAGCACAGTTCACAAGCAGAAGTCTTCAAAAATCCCCTCCGTTTCCGCGTGTGTTTTGATGCCATGGAAGTTTTCTATGTGGGTCCATCTAGTAGAGGCTTTACCTAAATTTATTCTATTTTATGCTCTTATCCGGTCACTCCTTTCCTCAGACAGACAACAATATCTTCCTAGTTCGATTGAAACATGCCCCATAATCACAGCCCAATGGAGCAGTATTAGACCCACATTCTGACTAGAATTGAGTATGGCTACGTCAGGCTAAGACACCATATTCGGCAACACGAAATGGCGGACGCTATTGGCTGCTAGATGTAAACATAACAGCAACGTCTTTTAATTTTTTTTATTTTATTTGTTTTAATTCAAGTCTAATGTTTCAAGGAAATGCTGTACTTTCATTCTGCACCCCTCTAAATGCCCCGTGGAGATATATAAATATTTTTTTAAATATAGATTTTTATTCAATTGTTCCATATTGAACCTTTAAAGTATCAGTTGAAGGTCTTTAAGAGACCTCCTCTGCCTTAAGGGGAGCCGAGCTCCGCTTAGTTCCCTGTACTTCAAGCCTGCTTACAGGACTGCAAGTCAAAGTAATCAGTAAGTTTACATCTGTAATTGAAGTAGATAAACTGTCTTTCAAATTCATTCATGTTTTATTTGCCTTTATTTTAACATAAATCAGCCTATAAGAAAGAGCAATTCATGTATAATCAATTTGATATTGCTTATCATAATACAGATTGATTTATTGTTTGTTGAAAAATACATGAGGATCTTGAAAAAAATGGATAAATAAATGGATAAATTGAATCCTACATCAGAAGACTAATTAACAACACTCCTCACCCAGAGGTCCAGCAATCCGTCTTCTTTGTGCCCAGACTGATGTAAAAAGATGGAATTCTATACAAGCAATAAACATGGCCGTGTGTGTCCCAATTTTATGGGAGATATGTTGCTTCTGTCAAATTCCAGATGAGCTCACATCATGAAATAATGAAATTACTGGGTTTTCTTTTTTACATATAATGTTTTTTTAGTACTATTGTGAACAAAATGAAAGCTTGTGAGATCTGCAAATTATTTTGTGAATGTCTTCAGACAATTGTTTTTCTTTTAATTTTTGACGCCGAAAAAACTTTGGCATTTAATTACCACTACTTAATTTAAGCTGTTGAAATTGTTCAAATATAAAAATGTTCAGCTGTTTCAGTGGATTGTGCTATAACGTTTATAGCTTTAAGTTACAAAGTATTTCTAAAAAAAACTATAAAAACACTAACATGATAAGACAATCCTTAATTCACATGCAGATTGCATGACGTTTTCTACCTACATCTGCAATATTAATGTGCAGGGGTGTATGTACAGCAGCTGCTGTCTCGAAAGTTCTTTATGCCGTCCTGCTATTATGTTATCTGTACTTAAGTCCACACACAAACTTGTTTGCATGTGCTTTATAACTTGTAACATACATCTATCCTTATTTAAGCTTGGCTTAACATGTTGTTTTTTTTGTTGTTGCTTTAAGTCTCCTAAAACGACACATTTCAACATCAGTATTTTCAACATGTTAACATCAATCTAAAAAATATTTGAGGCTTCTGAAAATGAATGGAGTTGAATGAATGAACCTTAAAGTTTTGAAGAGAAAGACATTCATCCAAAGGCCCAAGCTGGGTGTTAAAACCTGACCAATTACATCATGGAGTTTCAGCCTTAGTACATTTTAAGCATTCAATTTAAGCCATCAAAAACTTTTGGTATTTCAATTCCTTATAGTCTTTACCATATTTTAAAATGACTGGAGAAGTCTTAATTTTTTTGGGAGAAGTGTTGTTTGTGGCATGAATAAGGGGGGATGCATTATTATTGACTGCAACAAGTAAAGTTTTTGGACAATATTGTTAAATGAAAAACAAAAAACTATTCATTTAGATCATATGACCAATTAGAGATCATTTGGTTGCTTATAATGAGGGCTGGGTACTTGCTTAAACTACGACTATTGCTCCATGTACTTCTACTCATTTTAGAAAATGATTCCAATTGGGCTTTCGACTCTTGAACTGCTTCTCCCTAGACTTTATTTACATTTTACACATGCTCTTGGGAACTGCGATTGTAACATAAAGAGCAAATTTCAAAGGAGGTTAAAGCATTTTGGCCTTCATGTTTCACGGCTGTTATAGACATAAAAACAATAAAAGTCAATTTTTCAAGATCAAGTGTTTTTTTAGGGATCAATTCAGGGTGATTAGCTTTCATTTGCACATTCTGATCATTTCAGTATTCTTATTTGTATTTATCTATTGTTATTGTTTAAGTAAAGTGACATTTCATCGGTCACCCCAATTCTGACTGTTAGTCAGCCACGATTATTAACATGGAAACCATGGTAAATGTCTAATGTTTTTGCCTTGATCAATATTTATATAATTATTTATTGTTATTTGGAACTTCTTTTAGCATACATTTTTTTTACCTTATTTTTCATTTGAATTGTTTTAATTGTTGTGTCCTTTTATGTACTGTTGTGCCCTTTAAATCCTTTTTGGTTGCTCTTATGCATTTGATAAAGTGCTTTAAAATTCAAATATGATAAACACAAAATATATCTCTGTGTTTTCTGAATTATTGAGAGAAAATAACAACACATTTTATTTATGTATTTTTTCAATATAGCCAATGTTATATACGTGGCTAACCAGTGTCTGAAATATGGGCGGACACATCTCAAGAGAGGTAGAGTTTGAGGGTTTTGTTGGTGACTCTTTCACCCATAAAGATAGATTCATACTTTAGCTAGTACATTCCAGCAGTAATAACAGCTGCATATGTGTCGATTGGTTGATCACTGGTCTTTCTGTGTGTTAATTGCATTACAAGTAATGTTTAAAGTATTTCTTTCTTATATAAGATGAAGGACTTTTTTTGCCTGTAATAATAAAGGGCTTATCTTGTATATTTTTCTTAAAAATCTACAGAGTTTTTTTTGTTTTTTTTACATTTGAAAGAGTTTAAATCTGTTTAACCCCTGTATTTCACACACTGATTCTAAATTAATTAAACATGACCCTGCTGACATTAAAGTTAGTGGAATCTATGTATTGCTGCTTAACGCTAACATCTGTCTTATATTGGCCAACTTAATTCACATTTTTCTGGATACATCACTGGTCTGTCTAAAATTGGCAGATTGTGTTCAAATAGTTTGAATTGTAATGACTGACCATAATGGGTATTATTTTTCAGACTAATAAAATGATTGAGTTAAACCTTTTACATGATAGCCGAAAGCACTTTCATCCATGGAGAGACCTCTCCCATCAGGACAGAAATGCTTGATCATATGATTGACTCATGAGAGCAGCTTTATAGTGATTTGCATCGAGTCTTCCCTCAGGGGAAACAAATGGGCCCAATTCATGTCATCAAAATGTGCATCACAGCATGACAGAACCCCCATAGGCCCTCGTAGGATCCCAGAGTCAGGTTGGTCCTCTCATTTCTCACCCAACTGAATTAAATGCAATTACATTTTCTGCTAAATATACATTTTTGTGTATACATACTTTTGCACTATTCAGTCTTGTCCAATTAAAAAGGTTTTCATATACATTTTTTTAACTTTCTACTTTTCTAGTTTTCATTTTCTTACATAAGTAATACAAGTGTTAAAATAAAAAAACTTTTTTTTAGTTTTCTAAAAGGTTTATGGGTGACATGAGCTGATAAAAGGAAGAGTGAGTGGGTGCAGAGGGGAGAAGAGAGGGGTTCATGCCTAATTTCTTGATGGTACACAAAGAGTCAGAATAACAAGCCGGACAATGCTTAAGTCTTTCACATTCTTCAGTAACTATAAATGAGTTGACTTGTGATCACCTTTGCTGCACATCTGTGACAGAGTTAGTTATATGTGCTAAGATGTCTTGGCGCAGGCTGTAAAAGACACTCTTTTGTCCTCCTGAATGTCCTGTCTCACTGATATAAAAGAGTTATGGAGGGTGGAGGATGTTGGTGGTTGTGGTACATTTGATGACGAGTAGGAAGGTGTTTACCTGCAGTATCTTATCTCCAGGCTGCAGGGCAGAGGCAGCGGGCCCGTCATGCTGTACCCTAGTAACAAAGATACCCTATAAGTCAAAATGATACGTCGTTAGGACAACACAGGGACACGATGGTTTAGAATCTTTGCCTTTTTCATGCTCATTTCAATATCCCACCCCAGCCCCACAAAAAAAGTTATGCAATTTATGGAAAAAGTCCTGCTGAGAACAAAACTAATAGTAATTCATAATGACAGATTAGTAGTACATTCAGTTTACCTACTTTTATCAACTGTTAAAAATTGCAAACTTTAAGTCAGTTGTTTCTTCCAAAAATTGGTTTCTTCCAAACGTTGGCTGTTTTTACAGATAAAGATTTGGCACAGAGTAGACATTAGTTTAGACTGGGAGCAAAATATATATACATTAAGTATTCAAAAGAATAAGGAAATATAACTTTGGGAAATAAGTAGGGAGCAGGAGGGGTAGAAAAAATTTGATCCTTCATAATTTCCCTCAATAACCCAAGGCAGAGATTGTAAAAACACCAACATCTTTTCACCGAGAGCTGAAAGATGTTTTTGAACACAGAAAGTGTTGGACAATGCAGCTGTATCAACTCAACATGGTTCAGTGCATGTTGCAACCATGTTGAACACACAATAGTGATCTAAACAGATAAATGTGCCATAGAAAAGTGACACTACATAACCAAGAACAATATGATGTAGTAGTGATGGTGCAGCAGCACCTCCACACTACAGCAACAAACACATATACTGCACGTCAGGATTAGTTGAGTTGCTACATGTGGTAACATTCACATTCACTACAGTGAGCTTCATACATGTATAGAGTAAAATTATTTGATCATTTCGCCACAACCTGGTTGAATTCAGTATTTAGAAGCATGCATAAATGCAGTAATGACATTGTTTTTTGTGGCCAGTGAATTTAAGCTTTGAGGATAACTACATGACAGTTCTTCTAAGATTTTATATGGAGCTCACTGTACATTACAAATGAATTTGTTAGCAGCTGAAATAACATTACATTATTCACAGCAGTTAAACAGTTGTGCGCTATAATTCAGTTGCAGACAAATCTGCTGCATCCTGCAAAAATCTTCCATCTTTGCCAAATTCTGAGTTTGATGAGGATGAAGTTTTTGCAGCTCATTTGTACAGTCGTCTCCAAAAATTGACAGACAACTGATGAATGTGTCTAATATCAGTGGCAGCTTGGCGTGCAAAAAAAAGAGTATCTAACATAAACCAGAAGAGATTTTTTTCCAAATCTTGATGACTCAGATATAACAACACTAAAAAGAAAAAGGAAAAAGACAAACATATTCCAATCCTTAAAACCCACTCCTTCTGCTTTTAAACCGGGCCTGAGAACGTAATACATCAAAGCCTTGAAACTCAATCTACAAAAGTCAATACAAGAAATGAGTGTCTTCTTCCTGAGTCCTAATTAGCCACAGCAGAGGTGAAACTAACCCAGTGGATTAGAAGGCCTAAGCTAGTGTTTTAAGTCAAACTTAAAAGATTATTGTCAGTTCCTTTTAGACATTGGATAATGATTTCTAAGAATGTTCTGTAATAGAAAGTCTGCAAGGAATCTACTGTAAATGTAACAACTTGTGAGTGCTAAAGGAAAAGTTTCTTCTGAGAGGTATGCACTGCATAAATGGTTCTTGATTTTGACAGACCTAGTATACAAATGTATTTATAACCGTCAAAGGCATTTGCATTAGTTTAAGCCATGAGCTGATTACCACAAATAAAACCTGAGAGCATCTTTAAACTGCTTCTCTAACATCTTTTGACAAGTCTGAGAAAGAAGCTTTATGTAAGATCATGTCAAGATGATGGGAGCTTTTTTCCTGCACTGTAACTTGAGTAGAATTAAATATTCTCCACCAAACTTATTGCAATTTAATAACCTAATGTACCCCAAACTTGGGGTCAAAATTAACACATTATTGCAAAGAGATAAATCTGTGAAATCAGCATTTTAATTTTTAAATGAATGCTTAAAAAACTAAGTTATTATTACTCATACAATATATATATATAAACTCTGATTTTGGGCATGTCGGTGCCTTTTCACAGCGGTGAATCAAATCCATCCAAAATCTACTTTATCCTCCTTATTTATGAAGTTTCTGATAGTTTTCAAGCCATATATTTAGAGCTGCAGTGGGGAATCCTGGTCCTCTAGGGCCGTAATCCTTTAAGTTTTCAATGCAACCCTGCACCAACACAACTGACTCAAATCAAATGTATCAAACAGCATATGAAGTTCTGCACAATGACTCATTAATGGGTAATTATGGGGTCGCAAACACCAACATATGTTATCTTGGGGGTCGTGGCTCAGAAAGTTTGGGAACCACTGTTTAAATGAAACACCCTCAATAACCCTGGAGTTGTTTTTTATGGATGTTTTTGGTGTATTTGTAACTTTAAATACCTAAAAAGACTATTTCAAGCACTTGGAGAAATATTTTTTGCATAATATAGGACCTTAAAAAGTGAAATCCATATTTCACTTTAAAACATGTACATTTTGACTTTACATAATCATTGTGACTTTAAAGTGTTATTAACTGGCATACCCATATGATCTATATATTTATACATATATACATACATATGTGTGTGTGTATATGGAAATTATATATACTGTATATATATATATAGACACACTTTTGTAATGACTATTTTCATAATCCTTTCAGAAATTGTTAATCTGCATTGACTCCATCTGCTGCCTCTTTAACATTGTATTAATTGCATTAACATTGCAGCTCATGAATCCTTAAACTGCAGATGCAAGATGGGAATGATAAAATAACAGCACGACAGCAACTGGATCACCAGTTATTTGCTTAAAAGTAAATGTAGAATGATGAATTGACAGTTTCCATAAAACCAGCTTCCACCCCCACTAAAACATAATTTATCACATGCGCTGTACGGGGGATAAAGTCTTGTCTTTTAAGCTTTCTTTTAATAGACCAGCTGTGTTGTCAGTTTCTCTGTTACTCTGAATAACAGTCAGTAAAATCTGTCATATGTTCAATCTGTAGATCAAAGCGCTGAACATCTAAAATCACCCACGGTGTCCCAGAACGAAACAGCCTTCCTAAAATAGTAGCCCAGCCTTGTAGGCAGCCTCGCTCCTCTAGACTGACTATAGCAGCATGTTTCTAGGACAGACTGCCTTGTGCCGCGGGCCAGGGGGATCTGAAGCCCCGACAGGCTCTAAGTGCAGGCGTACACTGTCAAACTCAGAATAAGAAAGGATTTGAGAGTTTGGCCTATCTTCAAATGTCTGGGCTAGTTTAATGTTTGTTTGCCGATGTTAACAGTGATGAGCACTACAGTCAATAATAATGTTTAAACACAAAATATACATGCATGAAATAATAGTAAACTAGGCTCAGGTTTGATCATGACTTGTGAGGCTACCTGTCTTTCAGATTAATTCTAAAATCCTTTTTTTTTGTCATCCTGTAAAGCGTCTTTGAGTATTTGAAGAGTGACATACAAATAAAATGTATAATCATCATTGTCATCATTGTTATTATTATCATTATTATCATTATAGATACGCCTGAAATCTGAGCAACGATTTAATAAAATCCAAGTCCATCACATCTTAAAGTTATTGACCAATTTTAAATTTATAACCTCTCAGTCAAACTACTATTTTCCAACAGCCTTATATACACTCAGAGTTAACTAAATCAGCTTCTTCCCTACAGACAGACAGACAGACAGATAGACAAAACACTGCAGTAACGAGCAGCAGTTTCCATGGCAACTCTGAAGTAAAGCCAAGGAGGCTGTGATTGGCTGGCAGGCCGGGTCAGGTCGTACCATGTCGGAGGGTTTGAAGGGGTTCCCCTGGCCGCTGATGCCACCAGAGATACTGAAACCAAGACCAGGATTCTTCTCTATTCTCACACACAACTAAAGAGGGAGGAAGGAGAGAAAAAGAAAAGGGGAAAAAAATAAAAGAAAGACAACTGAAAGTGAAATACAAAGATTGTGCAAATTGCTCTGCAAGCAAATTGTAAATAAATATGTGGTAGAGTGCTTTCATGTGCTGTGCAACATATTTTGGCAGCTATATTGGAAGTCATCTTCTCTCCAGCAGGGACAATTGAGCTACAAATATCCTTGTCAGAATTTTTCCATTTGTCATAATGAAAGCCATATCATACAAGGAACAGGAAAATAAAATCCCCAAGAGAGAACCACCGATATTGCTGGTGCAAATTACTTCCTGTTTCTAAACTGGTACAGAAATCTCCTTCTGTGAATTATTTCAGATGTAGAATGAAACATCAGAGGACACATCAGTGGCTTTATTTTGGATCCTTTTCAGCACATACTGTTGCTGTCAGGTGGCCTAATCACATCTGGATGTCCTCATTGTCTGTATATTTTGAGCCCTTTAGCTGTATGCTTATTATATTGACAGGCCATTTTATTTCAAGCAAAACATGGTAGAATATTTTGATAAAGAAACCTAAAAGTAATGTAATTTGTCAGTTACCTGCATTGAGGAATTTATTTAGCTTTTTGCATAATGTAAGCCATAGGTGTCAAACTCTGGCCCGCGGGCCAAATTTGGCCCGCCATGTAAATATATTTGGCCCGCCAGCTAATACC
>JAPMNP010692654.1:0-16190 GCA_029874935.1 Atherina boyeri | reverse complement strand
ACTAATTTGTATCTTTTATTAAGATTAATATTTTTATTCAAACCAAGCAAGATGAAGGAAATATTCAAATGGGGTTTGGATATTTTAAGACATTTTTACTATTTATTTTTTTAAACGAGAAAGCAATCAATTAATCAGGCAGCTAATCAGCAGATTAAATAATGACCCAAGCGATAATCTGTACTTTCAGCACTGATAACTTCAAATCCATCAATATTCTAAGAGCCTTGCAGGAAATACAAGACTATAAATCAATGGGAACAAGAACACATGCAGAGTCTAAGAGAGGCTGAAATGCAGCGTGCTAATTACAGTGTCAAAATGGCTTGATTTATGAAGCCCTGGTTGGATTTGCTGATTACAGCCCCATCATTGTTTTCTTGTAAGAAATTAATGAAATTTAGTAACATACTAACTTAAGAGGGACATAATAAATGTGCTTTTGAAGTATATCTTTTGCCTTTTTCTAGATTACTATCTCGCTTTCTTTTTTTGTGCTGCAGGTTAAAAAATCTTCCCTACAGTTTTACTAAACTGAGCGAACTGACTGCAATGTGGCTGTCTGAGAACCAGGTAAGACAACAAACATGTGTAAATTATTTGGGGCACACAGAGGGTACTGCATGGTCTAACACTGTCTGATGGTCACCGCAGTGGCTGCAGGGAAGGTGACACGCTGTAAAAATTCAGTAGTAAATGAAGAACCGAGGCCAAGCGGCTCACAGGAAAACACATTTAAAATGCAGTAAACCACTTCCAGGACATTTGATCTAAACATGCCAAATGTTAATACAGGTCAGCTTTAGTGATACCAAAACCAAAGCCTCTTTGTCTTTGAAGTGTAGATGGAGTCCAATGAATGTCAGAAAATGGTATCCTTATCTTAACTATTTAAGGAAAACGTAGTAGTAATCCCAACAGAAACCTTTTATCTGGTATGTGTACATCTGAATGATGTGGATCCAGTTTGTGTGATAAAGCAGCAGCCCAGCTGGAGGGAAATCAGATCAAGGATAGCGTGCAAGTTGTGGTGCTATAAATGCAGACTTCTTCCCCTGTTCTTGACAGAAGACAAGCTTTCTTTGATGGAAACGTCCGAGTCTGGTCAGCTCATGTGAGAAAGTGGCTTGGAGTCCCAGTTTTTTGCATAGCAGTGTGGCTTTGTGTGGTAAAAGAGGACTTAAATCTACTCATATCAAGGCAAGCTGAAGAGTTCAAGAATGCAGGAGTGTAGTAATGTTGGAGACTCAGCTGGACTATACTACTTCAATGTGTCTGCTTTGCCTGACTTATAAATATTTCTAAATTAAAGTCAGACTCTGACAAGGTTTTAAAATCAATTATTCATGCGTTTTTCTCCTGACTGGACTATTCCAAGGCTCTGTTAAACTGCCTTGACAAATTGTCCCTGGGAAGTTGCAGCTGCTTCTGAATGCTACAGAAAAGCTGCTGTGCAGAATCAGCCGTGAAGCTCTTGTCTCTCCTGTCCTTGCCTCAAGTCAGTGATTAAACTGAGAAGAAATTTTTTTCCTGTTCTTTACGCTCCCCACAACCATCCTCCTTTAATTCTTAACACGAGACTGAACAGAGAGACAGTCCAAGAGGTATGTTGCCACATGGACACAGTTAGACAGACAGGTGCAACAGTGGTGACAGCCCCCTACAAGACACTGGTGGTCCTTAAAGCACCTCCAATGAGAAGTAGATGACAGGGAAAGGCATTCAGATGTCTAAAGAATTGCCCTAGACAAAGTAGATAAGGTGAAGAAACTCCTTAAAAATGTAGCTGCAAGCTGCAAAGAGAAGGCCAAGTGGTTTAATCTGAAGATGCGAGAAAAAAAAAGGATGACTGCAAGCAGTGTTGAAGTGCTCATTGCCAAGTCATGCTTTATATGCTTGTAAGGCTGTGAAAGTTGAGCTGGAGCCCCCTGTGGTCATCTATGTGTGTCCTACCAACTGCACTGTACCTGAACCATGACAATATAACTTGGAAGGATGAAATTATCTTAAAGGTATGGCGGAGGATCTTTTTCTTACGATGGATCATCTAAACTATTGATCCTCCTAATTGTCAATCATTCTGGTGATAGTTTTACGTCGTATGTGCACTTTCTGCGCATGCGCACTTTCAGGTGTTTGTGTCGTACACTACGCTACGCCTTCATCCATTCTTACCCACTGTTCTCACTGGGCTTTGAAAATGGCACAAGAGAAAAAGTGTCTGAGAATGTATGAGAAGAAGAGAGAGGGCCAGAAGAGAAAAACAAGACAAGAGGTTTTTTTTTTTAGGAGATTTTCTCCCACATGTCGTGCGCTGAAAGCTCAGGTCCGGCTCTCCACTGATGCCTCAGACGCTACGTTTCTACTCGACAGGTAGACTGAAGTTCGGCATGCTATTTGGAGAAATGCATTTCAGCCTCAGGTTAGCCTACTGCTAGAAGGAGTTATCTATGTCTAGATTGGAACTTTCCATGGAGGATTTGTTTTGTTTATTTGCATCTTAGCGGCCGTCTTATCGTCGCGCAGCCTACCAATCAAATGTTTTCACTTGCTCAAAAACTGTGTCCTACATTTATGCACCAAATATCTAAAGTTCAAAATGTTGCTGAGTAATTACCTTGTTCTCTGGTTTTTGGCTTTGCTGCTCATTATGATTAGCTGTGGTCAAGTATACTTGCAACTCATCAAAAATCCATCTTTTTTTTACCATTGTCACTTAAATTTTGAAGAAAAAAATGTATTGTGTAAAAAATCTTTGTCTTGTAATTCGATATTGAAATTATGTCAAAGATTGCATGGACATCTGCTAGTTAGCGATATCTATTATTTATGTTGTGAATTGTGTGTTGGATTTTAAAAGATTTCATAGACGAAGAAAGTTTGTCTTTTTGTGTATGCGCTCTGGCAAAGATTCTGTTATCTACACCCACCGCTGATGATTCTCTGACCAAACGGTACTTTACTATACCATCAGTTAGTGGAAACTCAAAAGCAGAGCTGTATCACACCATGTAATGGAAAGGTGGCTTTAGATTCCATGATTTGATATAATGTTTAGGAACACAAGTGGGCAGTTTGATAAAAACACATTTAATTATTTTGTGTTTTCCTCTGTTATCCAGATTTAAGTCTCAAACCTACTTTCTATTTCCACAGTCAAAGCCCCTGATCCCCCTCCAGAAAGAGGAAGATCCAGAGACACGCAAAACAGTGCTGACCAACTACATGTTCCCCCAGCAAACCAGAACCGAGGACTGTGAGTACTTGACAGTTTTCCGCTTCATCTCGCAGACCATCAGACTGTAAATGATGTGACCAGGTTTTACCAACGAGTTCTCAGCAGTAGGGACATGAAGGACACATTCATCTGCCTTGTACAACCTGATAAAACTTTACATTTTCAGACTTCTCTTTGTACAAATCTTTTTTTCAGGTAAAAGAAGTATATTCTGATGTCACATTCTCAAGTACTACCATGACTACATTTAAGTTCTTTATCACAGCCATATAGGTGACCTACAAGGATCCCTCGCTGCATATTTAACAAGAGGCCTGTTACCTGAGGCGGCAAAGGAAACCCTAGCCATCCCCTTGTTGTAACACATCCGCCTGTTTACTTTGGGTTTCCGTTACACCAGACGACTAGCACTGATGGAGCTAAGCTTTGGCATACTAAGGGTTCAGGGTCTACAAGCTTGACCCAGTAAAATGATCATGAGTATCTCTGTGGTTTTTTATACCAACTTGCCCATAAGTCTTTTTTTCCATTGTCTGTATGTGAACCATGTGCTTTATACCACTTAACATTTTCATTTTACTGGGAGGAATTTTTACTGTATTCCTGGGAAGCTGGAATATCTCATGATATGACTGTAATTGTAATGTTTTACAACTTGTTTTGATATGGAGAGTACACACAAGGTGACTCATATTATCCAGCATGCTTTCACACTCTGGCACGCAGCGTTAAGTTTACCGGAGATTTATTCTAAGCTGAGAATCAAACTTTATCTCAGTTTAGTCATCGAAGTTTTGCTAAGTCAAAGGTGAGGAGCTTTAACACAGGAAACCACACTGAATGATTCTCAACTAAAACTGGAAAGGCAGCTTTGAAATGTCTGTCAGATAATAGCCCATGTGCACATTGCAAAATTATTGAGAATTTTAGACAGACTGGTTTGACAAACCAAGATAATTCAGCAGAATTTAATTAAAGCAGGGTCCTCCCATTCACCTTGCTTTCCCCTCGGCTAAATGTAGGAGGAGAATGTTTTCGCTTTTTATATTAATAACAAACTTGTCGAAAACACGTCAAATATTCACGCCTACTGCAGTATTAAGCTGTTTGAATGTTGTCATGAAGAAATTTATTGCAACATTGTTTCCAAAATAATTTAAGGGTTTCATTCCTTTCAAGTTCCTCTGTGATGCCTTCTTCTTCCTCCATGCTGTCTGTGTGGCGCCATCTTGTGGTCAAAGTCAGTAATGGGTCTGCCGAAGACAATGGAGGGGACCGAAAAACCGTTTAGAGAACAACAAACTAAAAAATAATCTGTTTTTTGGCCTCTTTTTCATTTCAGACATTCCCAACTCTGATTCTGAGAGCTTCAACCCGGCGCTCTGGGAGGAGCAGCGCAAGCAACGGGCTCAGGTGGCCTTTGAGTGTGACGAAGACAAAGATGAGAGAGAAACACCCCCGAGGGTTAGTTGCACACATTCATTACTGTGTACATAATTAGGGAAAGGGGAAAAACAACAGTGATGACGTGGTTTACCACAACTGCAAGGCCATTGTTATTATTTTTGTCAACAAAGCTTTTCCCTCCCTACCCACCCCAGAAAATTACTGCAAGCACAAATTAAGTTTCTGCTGATTTGATTTTATTATAAGCATTTTCAGGATGTGTTTTAGGCTGGTTTATTCCAAACAAGCAGGAGCACAGCTCACGATGATTAAAAAAAAAAATCTTTGAATCAATTAGCTGTCCGGTCTGTGCTTGAGATTTCAAGTTTATTTGTCATGTTCACAAAAGTATCCATGATAATTGTTAGGAGTGAGGTTCAGTGCAAAAAATAAACCAATAAATAAAAAAACTGAATTTCTAAATGAAAGGTAAGAAAAGGTGAAATAGGAGGAGAGATTGGGAAAAGATTGATGAATACTGTAAACTAAATTCAGAATATGCCAGCTACAAACACTGAAATATGAGCAGATGCAGCATATGGAGAAAAAAATGCAGAAGTAGAATGAGAAGTATGTGTGCAGATTGAAAGGTCTGAACAGTTACAGTGTAAAAATACAACAAAATCTGTTTTTCAATTACAGAGACTCTCCCTTAGGAATAGGGACTTTTGCAGGGTTAGTTCCCTGATCACATGCATTTCCACAAACAAACAAACAAAAAAGTACTTCAGAAATGTTTCACCATACTCAATGCCATTCACTGGCAGGTGGTATTCGGGAGTGTCACTTGATTTTTAAGGGCGAGGCGGCCAGTGCAGAATATCAATGACTGGTCTGGCATTTTAAATTTCGTCTTTAAGCAGTTCCAAGTTAGCACATGTCCGTCAAACATCACAATCTGTGTCAAAAATGCTGCACTGACTGAGAAGGTGAGAGAATATATTAAGTAAATCAACAGATAATGGTTGATTCACAGCAGTTATGTGATTAAGCATAGATAAAGCACCCACACCTTTGCACAACTTTCTGAGAAAATACTATATCTGAAGTGCACTTCCGCCTCGCCATTGTGGCTTCCCTTTTCAGTTTGCAGCTCAGACCCGCTCCTCACACAGACGTCCTGCAGCGAGTCAGCAGACTTATTTGCCAAGTCCTCTCCGTACTTAGGACCACAGAGGAAACAAAAACAACCACAGTCTGAAATATTTGTTTGGTTCTTTGTAACAAGTCCTCAGGGCTGAAAGTAAAGACTGGTTTTGGTCAGAATTGGGATAATATAATTGAATTTAGTTCAGCTTTATTTGTACAACGCTGCACAAACTGTACAGACACAGCCAAATTTAACATTAGGTCTTTAATTAGCTTTAAACAAAGGCTTAATTACAGCTATCTTAGAAGCCAGAGGTGCCTATTCTATCAATAGAGATAGACTGATCAAATCCAATAAAGATGTATTAAGCATGGAAAAGCTTCCTTGAACAATCTGGTTGTGATGTTTGAAATACAAGGTGATGGTTTAGATGATGGTTCCCAACCTGGGGTCCCCCAAAGAGCACAGGGGGGTCCCTGATGCTTAGACTGTTTAGAGCCAGTAAGATTTAAATGAGGGCCAAGTCCTCAAAGAGAAGAGTTGAGGTGTATTTTTTTAAGTGTTTTTTTGGGTGTTTCATTTATAAGGAACAAGTCTTTTGGGAGTCCAGAAACACTAACCACTAACCATTTCATTTATGAGACATGTCTGAGAAATGCCACAGTGCAGATTATTCCTCCTCCCTTTGTAAAAACAAAAACAAAGAAGAGGGTGTTATTATTCTTAATTCAGATACCTTAATAGGACAGAAACAGTTTGAACATAAATAATATTCTTCAGATGCCTCTAAATCTACTTTAGATGAGAAATCATCAATATTGTATACAGCTGAGAGTTAAAGGAAAACAGAGCTCTTACTCTAAATACTCAGTCTGGTTTCAGGGCTGAAAAGTACCTCCTCTTTCAGTCTCAAATGATAAGTAGGTCTTGTTTTACAAAGAGTTATATTACATCGTACTAAACATCACATTATAATAAAATTCCTCTAAATCAAACGAATCCCCAAAGATTAGGTTTGATTGAAGACCAGATATGGACTTATATCTGGTCATCTTACAGCTAATTCTGCTTGGATTTTCTGTCATAAAAACCTCATCTTAGGCTGCATGTTTGTTACCAAAGATTAGTTCAGCTAGTTTGACGATGTAGATGCAGGGGGGCAGCTAACAAACCTGAATCAATCAGAAATCTTCAAGGATATTCTAAGCTTCCTCGGGAAGCAACAGATAAAGAGCATACCCTAATAATTAAGAAGCTACAAATTAACTGTGTGATTGTGTAATTATTGTGATCCTGTTTCTCTTTATTGTGTGAATGCCCCCCAAGTTGTTTCTAACTTTATATACTTTTTGAGAAAATAATCAATCCAGCCATCTGATTGGACCATTCAGAAAATTCAGCCCAGTGATTGGATAATCCTGTGCCTACTGCTTGACCAGGGTCCACCGCCTTGCATTTTCCAGTCCAACGACTCCCTATATAGTTGTTTTACCTGGTACACCTAGGTCTGCCCGTGACATAGTGGATTAGTCGTCAGACTCTGGTGTAGTAGATTGTGGGTTTGAATCCCACCCAAGGCATTGTTCTGTTGTGCATTTAATAGTGTTTGAATTCTACTGATCTGCATTTCAGTTAATTTCATTCAGAATTAGGACCTTCACACCAGCTGTTGTGTAACAAAAGCTGAAATTCTAGTTTATTTAGCTCCCTAATGTCAGACTGTGTGTATTTTTCTCTCTTCCAGGAGGGAAACCTAAAGCGCTACCCTACACCATACCCAGATGAGCTGAAGAACATGGTGAAGACGGCGCAGTCGGTGGCTCACAGGCTGAAGGAGGATGAGTCAAGTGACGAGTCCAAACCAATAGAGAGGAACCACATTGGCTTGCAGGACGTGGGGGTTAAGGTCAGCCTAATCTATATTTCAAGAGCAGTTGCCTACATTTCTCTTTAAAAGAGCATGTTAAATTTATAACTGAGAAGTTGTTTTCATGCAGGTGATAGAAGCTCCCTGTCCCAACGGCTTAGCATCAGACAGTGAGCCCCCGTTATCTTCCGACACCCAGAATCATCCTTCAACTGAATCAAAGGACACTTCTGAGTCTCTCAACTCCCAGAAAATTCAACTCAAGTCTTCAGAGGGTTCTATGATGAACCACGAGGACACGCTAGAGGTTTGCCAGACAAACACAAAAAAGAAATCCTTAATGCAATGGGAAAACAATGAAGTTTGAATGAAAATATACAGCTTTTAGAAAAACATTACTTTGTCTTTAGGACTCTGAGGAACTATCGGATGAGGAGGAGGAGATGAAAATTGCAGAGATGAGGCCGCCTCTGATTGAGATTTCCATCAATCAGCCTAAAGTAGTGACTTTAAGTAAGGATAAAAAAGGTAACCTCACATTTAAGGGATTGCAAACAGGATTTTAAGTGGAAATATAAACTTAAAGGTCTTGATCAGTGATATCTTTGCTTGACAGATGATGGGAAAGATGCCGACTCTTTGCTGGATGACACAGTGGCCAACAGCAACCAGAACAACAGTAACTGCTCATCACCATCGCGCATGTCGGACTCTGTGTCTCTGACCACAGACAGCAGTCAGGACAACTCTCTGTGCACACCCGAGAGGGAGGCAAAGATGCCTTTCCTACCAAAAAGCCGGTTAGTCTTGTTCTTTAACATGTTAAAGTACACTGAGAAGTGTTTATCCAGTAAATTCCATTAAATGTCCCCATTTTAGGCAAGAAGATGAGAATATGAACCAGCCCAGAGACACAACCCCTCTCCTTCATAACGGGAACGGCTCTGAAACGTCTCTTCAGGCCCTTTTAAAATCTCAGCAGATGCCACCGGAGTATGACCTGTCGATGGAAGCCAGACTGGCCTTCATCGAGAAGGGAATAAACAACGGCATGGGAGACGCGTACTTCAAGTGGGACCAGATCAATATGAACATGACCAAGCTGCCAACTTACGACATGGTCCAGCCGGATGAAGCGGACAAAGCGAAGAACGGTTCAGTTGCTCAAGAGGATTTTAATAGCCAGCATGGTTTTGGCAATGACAATGTGGATCATTTACAGAATGGAAATCAGCAGGGAAGCGACAGCATCAATAGTGTGGGCAACAAAAGCCAAGCGATGAGAGTAGAGATGTCTGGCGTGCATGTGGCCTCGACAGGCGTGACTGCCAGCAGCGACATGTCTCTGTCTCGCAGCACAGAGGAGCTGTCTCCAGAGAAAAGGTGCCATCTGCCACAGGTGATGAAATCTCACAGCATTAGCAACATAGAAACAGGCGGCATGAAGCTGTACTCCTTTGATGGGGACGACGAGTCATGTGACTCAGTAGCAATGACTAGAATGGCAGGAGCCGGCCCGGGGCCAGGAGCTCAGGGCCAGAACATAGTCAGGAGCAAGTCTGCTGGTCAGTTACTCAATGACCAGGCTCTCCTGGTCTACCCCAGCTTTTCTACATCTTCCTCAGACTTTCTGTCCACCTCTAAGCCTCCTGCCAGCACCAGCAGATATCCAGTCTGCTCCAGCATGAGTATGGGAATTTCTGCCCCTCAGTATAATATCCAATACACAAGCAGTGCCATGCCTAAAGAGGGAATGTGGGGCCAGAGGGGGCCTGTGCCTCCAGAGCACCAAGGCTACCTCCCCCCTCCTCCACACTCACTAGCCAACACAAATTATTCAAACCGCAATCAAGCTCCTCCCTACCCTCTACAGCCCCAGCAAAGGGGGGTTCCCATGGCTCCCAAAGCAGACTGGGCCAAGTCTCATTCTACTGGTGGCCAGTCTAGAAGCAGCACTCTGCAGAGGCAAAGCAGCACCTCCTCCACAGCTTCCATGGGCGACTCGAGGCGCATGCAGGTGCATGATGGGGACTACATGACATACAGAGACATTCACACCCTCGCAAGAGGGCCACTAGCAATGAGCCAGGCCATGCAGAGGCCCCTCTCAGCTCGCACTTACAGCATTGACGCGCCCGGAGCTTCCAGGCCTCTCAGCGCCAGGCCTCAGCCTCACGAGCTTCCAGAAAGGACCATGTCTGTGAGCGATTTCAACTACCAGCACAGCAGCCCTAGCAAGCGGCCCAACACCAGGGTGAAGTCTGAACACTCACTACTGGATGGGCCGGCGCAGGTGGCGGGAGGAGTTGGAGCAGGGAGGGTGCCGTCAGACTGGAGAGACCAGGTGATGAGACACATCGAGGCCAAGAAAATAGAAAAGGTAACAAAAGCACGTTGCAAAAATGTTTCATTGCTTTTGATTGTTTAGTTTGAATTATTTCGTTTATTTTTTGAAAATAAAATAAAAAACAGAAAAAAAGGAAGAAAACTAATGTAGGCAATTGCACTAAATCAATTTGAAATTAATATTTAATAACAACAAAAAGAAAGACAAAACTCATATTCAAAATTTTCAGACATTTTGTTTAAATCCCTGTGGTCTCATAAGAGAGAAGGCAGAAGTAAGAATTTTTCAAGGCCTCACCCCTTTTTCTATTTTCATGTTTGTATATTAAGAGTGTTTTTTTAAAATTAATATTCAATGTATTGCACATAAGTATGTGAATATAAAACTAAGTAAATGTCACCCACCCATACAGTAACAAGGAATTCATAGTGGAACAACCACCAATAAAAAAAATAGAAACAAAAAGCGGTACAAATGGGGTTTGCATCCTTTATTTGTTAAGAATATTATTTCTGAACAGTCTTTTATATGTTATTGTTTTACATGATACCATGTCATTGCTCCAGTTGTTCCATGAACTCCATGGATGTAGGACAGTGGAGCTTTGTGTTTGTTCCTGCCAGGTTTTTTAACATACATAATCCTCATAAACCATATTTACTTTCCCTCACCTGAAACCATTTCTGGATACTTGGTAGTGCTTTTTGATGTATTACAGTATTCGTGAATTGTGACATTTTAATTTCTGTTTAATGAAGAGTTAGTTGTTTGGTTGTATGGACTCTGCATTACATATATTGCTTTTTCCTGAATGATAATATACATATTGGATTTGTGTTGATTTACATGTGTTCCCCCATATTTCCACTCTGTAGGTCATGTTTGGGAGCAGGAGGTTTTTGGCTCTGTGTAATGCTGGAATTGATTTACAAATGTTTAACTGGATATGAATATTATTTCCACTATGATTTGTTGTCTATTATTATCCCAAGAAACTTTGTCATTGACTATTTCAATATTATTTATCCAGAGTTTTTTGCTAACGTTAGAATGACGATTGCCAAAAAGGAGTTTTGTTTTGCTAACATTCAGTGTTGGTTTATTTACATCAAAGCATCTCCTTAACTTGGTCAGTTCCCTTTCAACAGTATCTAAATGTTGTTGTAGATTCTCCCCACAGCAAAAGAAATAAGTGTAATCATTAGCAAATTACATTGTTTTTAGATCTTATGTAAATTTAAATACATTATTAATGTTGAATAGAAATGGCCCCAACACTGACCCTAGGGGACCCCCAGATAACATTCTGTATAATCTGAATTGGATCCTTGAAGTCAAAGTTACTGTTACTCAGAATAAGGATGTGTTTCTTTTGTTTTCTCTGAATGTAAACAGATTTTTTTCACGCATAGTTTGGGAAAGAGACGGAGATGGTTACTAGAAAAGCAATGATAAGAGATTTTTTTCAACATGGAGCCAAATTCAAATATCTATCAGAGCACGTCCCTGCATAAAGGTTTCCTTAAATCCCATGCAAATAAACCAAATACCTATAGGAGCTTACTAACCCATCTATATGTAAAATACCTCTGATTCACTGCATGTTTGTATAAGCTGCAAATGTTTTATTTGTGTGTCTTTTATGTCTGTCACTCATTTGGTGGATTGCATGGCCACCTCTGGCATGTCTGCTGCTACCGCTGGTTGTTCCATGTGGTCAGAACGCACTGTCTCGCTCGTATAATTCCAATAACTCTCCGCTGAGCTGGTCTCACTACGGAAGCTGTAGGGATATGCATGCCAGCCAAGGGTCCCTGGTGTTTAGTGGCAGGGACGGACATCCCTACGGAGCCCTGAGCTTCTGTGTGAGTACTGTAAACTTGTAGTTAGCTCATACTAAGCCAGGACCTCCAGTCCCTGCTAGTTTCACATCCCATTAACAGATAAAGAAATGTCTGTTTCCTTCTTCCCTGTGTACTGAGAAGTCATCGGACCCACAGAAGCCATTTTCCCCTTGTCTTTTTATAAACAAATGAAGTATAACGTTTTTAAACGTGTGATTTCTTCGGATTTTGTTTTTTTTCCTGCTTAACCCTTAAAACTCCACTAGATCATTGGTGCCTCAAGCACTGTCATTTATAATGTTAACAATTTCTTAGAAACATTAATGTAACTCTGTGAGGTAAATTGTGATCAATAGCTTAAACTTCAGGTGATCTGTGGAAGTTTTCCAGACATTTATATTTCATCCAGGAATTTTATAATCCAGCCAAAATGTATTTTCATTCTGATACTCTTTAGTAAATCCACAATGAATAATCCATAATAACACCATTATCTATCACAGTTTTAGAAAACTATCGCTATCACTACTATGTTGCCAAGAGACCTCTATTTTGAACCAGAAATTATGAAGAAGCTACTTCCTGGTGAACTGTTCACCAATCAGATAGTTTAAATTGAAGGTAATGTCCGATCAAGAGCAGCCGAAGATCAACAACTGAGCAGAAAAGGTCTATGTATGTCTATAAAGAACAAAATAATGCTTCTCCATGGCTGGAATAAAGCCTAAAAGATGTTTTTGATGCATGGTGGTGCCAAAAATGAGCTTGGAGTTAGTTTTGTGAAGATATTTGTTAAATTGTAGCATAAATAACTGAATGGAAAAAGAAAACGATTGGAGAAGAATGTGTAAATATGTAAATAGTTTCTGTTGTGTGTTTGTTTCAATGTCAGTATTTTTTCCTCTGAAAGCCAAGACTTTTAGAGAATGATATGCTGATTAGAAAAGGACTTTTGATTGTGTTATTTCTATAAAGTACTAGTAGTAATTAATAGTTTTGTTATTTTGGTTGACCTTTATGGTTCTATATCTATTAATACATTAGTCTGTATGTTGACTGTGCTTAAAAGGGTTGAGCTTCTCCATGTATTTTTGTGAAAACTAGACTGGTGGACAAAAGCTAGCAAAAAAATGTCTTGGAGTTTTAAGGGTTAAAGTCACACTAAAAATGGACGGATTATAGGTCATTAACACCAGAGCTGTTTAAAAAGGGCCTTAAATTTTATTAGTTTGACACATTTCCAGAAAATCAAGCTTTTTCTTTCTCTCTCTGTAAAGAAACCCTGGCTTTATCTGTTTGTAAGCTAGCAGTCATATGAGTGATATGAGATTACATGTTGGACAAAAGGCCCCTTTTAAACCTACCAGGCTTCTTTCCGTCACAAGTCATCCCACTTTTCCTCCCCTCTGTGTTGCTCACCAATCATCTTGTGATTGTCTCAAACTGCACCTTTTCCTCCTTTAACTGCATTTTTAAGTCCTTATTTTGGTCACTGATCATGTTCACTCCAACTTTTGATCACTTCAGAGTGGCTTCATAACTGCTCAGTTTGTGTGCGGGGTGAATCTGTGTTGCTGAAAGGTAAGAGGTGCAAGTGTGTGACTAAATGAAGTAGAAGCGGGCATTAGACTCTATAGAGGGAGACAGGAGATTGCCCTCTAATGTTGTCACTGTGTTGTGTAACCTCTTCCCAGCTTAACATAAAAGATTCACTTCATTTCCACGTGAATTTCATGCTTCTTAGTGACTGAATAGAAGCAAAGTAGTCAGTCTTTCACCCTAACCAGACATGTTAATCCCTTTTTCCCCTTTAAGAAATCAACATTTTGCTGCCTAAAGTCATTACAAGACATGAAATATGTTCAGATCAGCCTTTTCATGCTCTGTTTTTTGTTTGTTGAGTTTAAGTTTCAGATGCTATAATCCTCACTTTTTCCCTTTCAGGATGACGTTTTTGTTCCCCAAGCGCCACAAAGTTATACAATGGACCCTCACAGAAAAGTATGTTGAACATAAGCAGAAAACTGAATTTTATTTTTAAGTTTAAAGGTTTATGGAGTCCAAAATATCAATCATTATGTCTGTTGCCTAGGTGCCTTTGATGAATGGTCAGATGGGCCCTTCTGTTCGTCCTCCGATAAGCCAGACCTCCATGGCTCGCCACCCTTCCAGAGAGCAGCTCATCGACTACCTGATGCTCAAAGTCTCCCAGCAGCCCCCAGGGCCTCCACGAATTCCACACGACGCGATGCAGCAAGAGGTGATGAATGGAGATTCCATCACACAACTGTCACAGTTTTTATACTTTCTGCAGCTTCATATTTACCCAGCTGATCTGAAAGAAGCCTAATCATCTTTTATTACTCTAGACCATTTAAGAAAGTTTTTAAATCAGTGTTAGTATTCAAGATTTGTTTATTTTGCTTCTCAGCTTCATTCAAACAGAAACATGATGGTAATAGAGAAAGCCATGGCACGCATTTTTCATGATTTAGTGTTACATTATGTAAGCAATCTCACAGGATATAATACCGTCATAGGGATGGGCATTTAGTTTCAAATGGTCAGTAAATGGCAAAATAACAGATAATTAATGCAACAGTATTTTGAAAAATCCTCAGCACATTTCTACCGAAATTACCTGCATAATAACGGCCACTTTCTGACTGTGGGAACCTTTTGAAGTTTCTACAGTATAACCTTTTCAGGAATGAGGCCGTTTTTTTTTCGTGCATTCGGACATAGGAACTAAGGACCACGGCCCTCAGTTCCTATAACCATTTTAGCTCCTATTCCGATGCAGGGTCTTTTTCGGGTTCTATTGGAACTCATATGAGATAGGTGTTTGGTGATCGGTAAAACTCATAAGCTACGCCCCTTGCCAGATTTCAGCTTTGTGTGGCCTCGCCACTTTTAAGAAAAACAACAACAAAAAAACTTCTGTTGCCGCTGTTTGTTACGGGACAAAAACCTGCGAGAAAAGGGCCAACGAGGTCAAAGCTACGGAGAGTAGAGCTGTTTCCCATATTCAAAGAGAAATGAGACCACATCACATTATAATGTGAAAGGTATGTAGCTCTGGGGAAGAGCAGTCGTCTATTAACCGGAAGGTCAGTGGTTCAATTCCAGGCTTCCCCAGGCTACGTGTCGAAGTGTCCTTGGGCAAGACACCGAACCCCACACTGCCCCCCGATGTGCCTATCGGGGGGTGAATGGGTGAATGATGACATGTAGTGTAAAGCGCTTTGGATAAAGGCGCTATATAAGTGCAGTCCATTTACGTGACATGTTTTATTGTTAAAGCGTGAAATGTATTAAGTTATAATGTGATGCGTTTATTGTAAAAACGTGAAACATAGAGCATAACGTCATCATATGGCAGAAAACTCTTCTTTAATAATACAACCTAATAGTCAAGGAAAAGTTAAAGAAACTGAAACAAGATTATAAGAAGCTGAAGGACCACAACCGCTTAAGTGGGTCCCACCACCATACCAACAAGTGGGATCGGCTGAATTAAGATACATTTTCCAGAACTTTGTGGTGCAAACACACAGATGACCAGGCATCATTTTACCCTGGTCAATAAATTCCTCGTAATAAAAAGTCCTGTAAATGTTGGTGTAAAACCCCCAAATTATTTAGTCTCATTACCACCACACGGTGGCAGTAATTCTCCAGACTGCCTGCTACTCGCCATGTAAACAAGAAAAGAACAAGCGTCACTGCCAGCTCATAGTGTGCACAAGATCTACCCTCTACAGTCAGACATTAGTCTTACTGTAAGATTTGATGCTAGTGGTCAACAAATAATAGAAACATGCAAAAACCACTACAACCATCCAAAAGTTCTGTCCTAAATTCCTTTCAGAATCAGAAATCCTTTATTGTCATTATACAGATGTATAATGAAGTTCATTGAAGAAGGAATGGAATATTCACATTTATTGAAAGGAATGGAAAAATATTGAAAATGATGAATAATGATGTGACAGAATGAACGAAAAATAAGAAAAATTCGGAAAATCACAAGCTTCCTGCCAGCTCTTTGAGAGCAGGAGTTAAATATTTAAGATATTTAATCTGAATATTTATCCCAACTGTTTTTCTTTCTATCTACTTAAGAATCTCTTAATCATCTTATTTGTTTTATCTCCTTCTCCTCATAGTATTTCCACTGTATGAGTTCTCGTTAAGAGTTCTGCTTTGTAGATAAGGTTTTTTTTTTTATCAAGATCAGCTCTTAAAGGAAGAGAACTTTTTTTTTATCTGGACCTTATTCATAGCATGAAATGCGTTCATAAACTCACCCGGACAATTTTGGAGTTACTTGAAGTCTATCGGGAGATATTTAGATC
>JAPMNP010692632.1:0-13184 GCA_029874935.1 Atherina boyeri | reverse complement strand
AAACGCCCCGTGGAGGTATTATTTTCTAAAAAATATAGCTTTTTATTAAAATTGCTCCATATTCAACCTTTAAGGACAGGGTCAGGAGAACACAAAACTTTAAAAACTTGACAACTATGGTCAGATATTTGAATTATAAAGCATCTAGATTTGATATAAAGAATAAATAAACAAAGCAAAAACATGTAAATGAAATAATAAACGGAACCCAGTTTTTACAAGAGCAATTTTGTTGTTAGGTATGAGTTTGCTATGGTTTCCTTTTCTTGCTATACTGGATATCTGTATTGGCAAAATGGAACTTCCTAACTATAAAGAGACAATATAACAAACCAGTGAGTCCACGATAAATGTTCTTTTATTCCTCTCTGTCTCCTACTTTTTTTTCCCTGCAGACAGAGAAAATATCTCCAGCCATTTAAAAAAAAAAATCTCATTGTTTCTTTTTTCCCATTGAAGAAAGATGGCATGATTTGCAGGCAATAATCATATTTGCCAAAAATAAACAAGAAGTAGTAGAGTCCCTCAGTCATCTTTAACCATCATTTTCACTGTTTTCTTCCATCTCTGGTGTTAGTTACTACTTCTCTCTTCTTGGTGCATGCTCTTTTGGCATGAATGGCCCTGCAGTTCTCATGTGTTTCACCTCGTCCTCTCTTTCAGGGCATTGTGCAACAAGAGGTCGCCTCTTTTGTTTTGTTTGACGCAGCATGCTTCTGTGATACACAAGGTTGTCTTTCTGTGTTCTTACACAGTGTCTTCTTATGTGTAACGCATTTTGGCTCTCCTTGTCAATAAAACAATCCCTTGGCACTTGATCCACAGTCTTCTGTCATTTCGGTGTACTTTAGCTTTGTTCAGAATCCTTGTCCAGTGCTAGCGACCTGGCTTTGCATGGCATCCTGTGTTAGCTTAGATGTGTGTTTGTAAAGAGGGATGTTCTCTTTTTTCCAGCAAAGATGTCACGGAAATTAAGCTTGCCTACTGAGCTAAAGCCAGACTTGGGTAAGCCTTGACTTTGTGTCTCCAAACGATTTATATGAAATGCAGTTTGCTTTTCTCAGTTTGACTGGACTCCACCTCATTCCATCAGTCCAGTTTTATCAGGTTATTAGTGTGAAAATTGGCAAGCTGTGCAGATATAAGTTTGCATGAGTCAAAAGTAGCACTGATCTATTCTGAGTTCAAATTGATTGAGCTAAATAAAATCCCTGGAATTAAACCTGCTCTTTGTTTTATTTTTCTGTTTTTTAAACCATAGTGGGTGTCTTACGAGAGGTCAGTGGTGCTAAGCTAAACTTCACACGCCTCATTTCATTCTTAAGCTTTCTATGCCGTTTGCAGCTTTCTTTTTCTTCTATGTTCTTCATGTATCTTCTTTTCTCTGTCTGGTTGGTTCTTTGATTACTAAGACTTTTTTTTTCCTTCAGGACTTAAAATGATTTTCTAGCAGAAACGTGGATTGGAATGTTGATTACTTTCACCAGGTCATTTTAAAGATGCAAATGCCAAAACTTTCACCGGTATTCTTATCTCTAACATCACCAAAGTGCCAGAAAAAGGTTAACTATGTTAATCAAACTTCTGATTTGGGATAGAACACATAAAGTGACCGATCTATGAAAACGCAGAAGATTTATCTCCACGGTACAACACTGGACAGCTCTGATGTTGGTTCAGTGGGATTATCATGAAGCTGCCTCACTTAAAATTGGCTGATACTACTAATAAATGCAAAAGTTACATAACTGCTTTTTATTTATTTTTCTATATTTATCGTTGTATTCTTTTATGTGCAGCAGTGTCTTTTGATGTTAGTGCTGTGCAGGTGCTTTACCTCTCTGTTTTCTTCTTACTGTCCTCCTGTCCGTATGCCCGCCGCGGGGTGCCAACCCGTTAGACCACCGGGACAACTCATTCAGTCGCTCGCGCTCCTCCAGTGTCACCAGCATCGACAAGGAAGCACGAGAGGGCATCAGCTCCTTCCTCTTCTGTGAGACCTTCGCCCGGAAGGGAGACTGCACTCTAACTCCCTGCCTGTATGTGGGCACCTCCCTGGGAACTGTGTTGGTTATTGCAATTACATTGCCACCTGCTGGGGAGCAGCGGCAACTGCAGCCAGTGATCATTTCACCTACAGGTGAGTGAGCATATCAGAAGTACACAAGTCGTAAGAAAATAGATCATTCTGAGTGACTTTCTTTCTCTTATGTGTACAGCTTGGAAAAGTTTGGAAGCTGGAAAAAAATGTCAGGTTATTGATGTTGGAAATGTCATTCCTGATGACATTATTAGATATTTGTTCTTATTTCTTACCTTTTTGTTTGTGTTTTGGAATACTCATTTCAGTTTTCACTTAAAAGTCAAGTATAAATATTTTCCTTTGTTGTTATCTATTTATATTTGTAAAAATATGTTAGATTTTTTTACACAATAGCTAACATAAATTATCCCCTGTGAGGAAGACATACGGTATGGAGATTAGCAATTCACACTTATCACGATTGCATTTAAACTCTGGTTAAACATCACTGTCACTTAGACCTCAGACATGTTTGCCTCCCCTTGGCTCAAGGTAACAGGATTTTTGACATCATCCCATAGTCCGAATAGTCTAAGCCCAATTACATACTGAAAACATGCCAAAGTATTTACATGTTTGGTGCAGTCTCCATACCTGTTTTCCAATAAGAATAACATTAGTATCACTATTTTATTTCTGTTTGTGGCCCTAACGCGTTCCCTTTAAAGAGAATGTGTGCATAGATTTGCTGTTACTGTGGTAACAGGCAAACATCTGGTTGCTGATTACTTAACTGCGAATTATTATAAGCCACTCTAGACACATCATTATTTTGAGCGTTTAATGTCACTCTTTTGATGATTTTGGCTGAGAGTTTATTTGAACAAAAGAAGAAAAAGAGAAATGAAAATGAAACCAAAAACACTCTTTTTCAAAAGGAATGAGAAGAAGAGAATATGCTTATCTATTCCCACCCCATCTCCATAGCCAATTAAATTATAACAATTATCATAGCCATAAATACCCTAGTCATATTAATTGTTAATAATAACCACTAGGCACTTATTCATATTATAATGAAACAATAATAGTAATAATAACAATACTTAACAGATACATTACTGTCTCCTTGTAATGCAGCTATGCAGTAATGATAACAGGACCAGTAACAGTAACAATATAATATCTACAGTAATACTGTAAGAAATAATTATACATATAGTGTTTATATAATCTATGAGCCTATATCATTTACAATACAATAGTGGAGCTATGCAGTAATAAATGTTGTAAAAATAATTACGGAAGCCGAGAGCAGTCATGGTTGCATTTTTGTTTAATGCCGTTTTCTCGTGATAACGAAATAATTGTGTTATCATGAGAAAACATGTGGTTATCTCGCGAAAAACAAAGTTAGATTTCTTGACATTTGAGAAAACGTTGAAAAAAATAATATTATTTGAAATAATAGTAATACTGAGCCTGTATAATACAACTATCAGTTTTACTAAATCACTAGTGTATAGAATTATAGGCCAAAAGATCCTGGATCTGATCCAATGCTATGCAGCTCTTCCTCGCTGGGCATCCTGATTTAAGAATGGGTTAAATGTCAAGGTTGAACCAACATCTTCAAATAGCTGTTGTATAAACTTTGACTTGTGGACCAGTTCTGTCCACTGTTGAATACAGCCAGATGGAAAACATTGGCTTTATTGGATTAGGAAACACTACTATTCGCATGAGTCTTTGGGCTGTGCATTAAGCGACTGACCCTCTTCACCAGGTGAAATACATTTCCTGAAAAAAGACTGCTGCTTGCAGAAACATAGCAAACATAACTTGTGTTTAAAGATGAAATGAATACATATTTAAAGAGAAAAAAACTGCCACATTTGTCTATATATCATTCACAAAAAAGAGAAGCAACACATGTAAGGGCATCATTTAGCGAATCTGGTGTTTGTAACAAAATATTCTCTGAATCATCATAGCCATGGTTACGGCCACTATTTTTAAAGTTTCAACAAGCCATCCTTTTAATTCTCCAGGTATGCTGGTACGGCTGAAGGGAAGTATCTTGCGGATGGCTTTCCTGGACTCTACAGGTTCCCTTCTGCCGCCTGCATTCGATCCTTGGTACGAACCCAACGTTACAGCAGATGGTGAAGAAAGAGAGAAGGTCCGCAAGCGTCGGCCTGTCTCTGTGTCCCCTTCAACCTCCCAGGACCTCAGTGAGAGCCAATACGCTGTGGTGTGCTCAGAGAAACAGGCCAAAGTCATTTCCCTCCCCTCCCAGACCTGTATCTATGAACACAGTATCACAGAGACCTCCTTCATATTACGGGCAGATGTGGTGCAGATGAGCCAAGGAGTATGCGTGGCCTGTTTCTGTGCCAACGGCCACATCATGACCCTCAGGTGAGGAACATGTCAGTTGGAATCTAGTTTCAGAAATGATGGGCTGTTCAAGTTGACCATGTTGGTGTCATAAATATTGAAAAAACTGTGACTTTAAGTACAGTAGTTTCTGAGCACTCAGATGTGCAGTGTGTTTTTTCTCAGTTTCACAGAAAAGGAGAGCTTTGGGTTTTCTACATCAAGCAAACACGTGTACAATAACAGGTCCTTTTCTTTAATTCAGCAGTTTACTAACATTATAGGATTTTAATCACAAAAATAGCCTAATTTGAGTACTGCACAAATCCCTTCAACAGTGATCTTTGGGCATTAGACACACTGTTTCATACTGTTCACCTTTTAGCACATAATCTAACATACAAGTGCAGTGGAGCTAGCTTTTGCAAGGTGCTCTTCACCTTTGGGATCAACCTGGGTTTCAGTGTCTGGCACAAAGACGCTTCCACAAGTAGACAGGTCAATGATCTTTCTGCCAACACGGATTATGGCCATACAAAGGTTCTCACAGCTTTGTGCTACACATTACAAATTGCCAATTGTCATGCAAAAAAAAAAACCTTTGTCCTCAGGCTCACCTATAACCCAAACAAATCCTCAGATCTCTTCCTTATGGGGACATGCAAACCTCCCTTTGCTAATCCAAACACCTCACATTATATTAAGGCTTATATATTTCAGTATAACTGAATGCGACATGTTGAAGAATGATCTACTCAGACCGACAGCAGGTTGATTTTCACGCAGACAGTGACAGGTTATAAGTGAGAGAGGATGTATAAGTGTGCTGCTCATCCTCATCAATCTTCACATCCTTGGAAGAGAGAGACAGTCAGAACAGTCGTCCATATGGGTGTCTGACAAGGCAAGGATAGCCAGCTGTCTGCTTGTCTGAGTGGATTTGCCTTTTTGTCCAAATGTGCTCAACGTGATTGCCTGCTCTGATTGGTTGCAGCAGAATATCTGTCTTTAGAGTTTCAGGAGATTAAAATATGTTGCACGCAATGTTGGAGAAGTCATTTACTGTGATTGAAGCTTGATAAACAGTCTCTCTTCTACTGACTTGGACAAAGTGGTACGAGTAAGGATGTTACAAAGCTGAACAATGCTAGATGGGGATAATAGCTTTTATTTAGACTATGAATTTAAGATTTAATATGATTTGTATGCCTCCTTTGCAGTGTGCCAGGATTGAGACCGCTCATGGATGTAAACTACCTGCCCTTGACAAACATGCGGATAGCCAGGACATTCTGCTTCACCAACCTGGGCCAGGCCATGTACCTCTGCTCCCCCACTGAGATCCAGAGGATCACTTACAGTCAGGACACCTGTGAGAACTTACAAGTGAGTTATTTTATGTAAAGCAAACTTTGGGGATTTTAATGTAAACATTATACAGTATCACATGCTATGGGAACATGCATGCCAAAATATTCTACATTCAAATGTGAAGCCATCTGTCTGACAGCTGAAGCTTGGCAGAATTTGGATAATGTGACATAGCAATGATCTCAAGCACAGCCGCAAACAAAATGGCTGGAATAACAAGATAATCAGGGTGTTTAAGGCCTCTGCCAACAACCCCACTAAATGCTGTGGTGGCACCTTAAGAGAGCTGTGCATAAACTAAAGTCCAGGAAATTAGATCAATTTAAGTAACATTACAGAGAAGAATGGGGAAAAACTCCTCCACAACAATGTGAGAAGTTGATATTGTCATGCAGTAATGTTTTCTTTATGTTGTTGCTGCTAAATGTGCCAATAAAATCATTGGATGTAGTTTTTCTTTCAATCCCTTTGCACCTAAGTCTGGGAGTCCTTATAAGAAGTGATGGGGACTTCTAACTCCCTAAGACCAATTCACATAAACTTTCAAAATGGCTGCAGCCAGACACAATGTGTTTGACACTGGATGATTATGAATTGACCATACAATACTAACTATATTGCGAAGGTATTGTACTTTGTGTAGATTTAGTGCGGGATGCAATCACGTCCCCAACTAACCATAACAACCTGATCAGTGCGGAAATTAAATGTTTAGCAACACTCAGATATTTAGCCACAGGGAAAATGCAACTTTGCAACCCGGGCGACTTGAGTAGCTACTGTATACCACAACCCTCTATCAGCCGATCAATCCATCAAACTCTTAAAGCTCTCTGTCCACCACACATTATCCAATAATTCATCCGTTTCCCATTGGACATCCAGCAACTGCTTTGAATAAAAGCCAATTTCATGGCGATTGCAGGTATTCCAGGGGGGGTCGGAGTTGTGGATGGGGCACGTATCAAAATCATTGCGGCGTCAATAGATGAGGATGTATATGTAAATGGGAAAAAATCCCACTCCATAAACACACAGATTGTGTTTGACAATGTCTTGCAACATGATGCATTTCACGTTTTTTCATTTTTAAACTTCTCCCTCTCTGTAAGTTGTATGAAACATCAGTCTCGTGTCCGACACAAAGATGTCGTCATAAATTATTTCTGCTATTTGTGCTGTTCAGTTACGCTGTTATCGACATTGATGTTTTCCAATTTCCTGTTTTCACGTAAGTGGGATGGGTGTCATTCAACAACCAATCACTCTGCTGTCCGTCTTTTTGCTCGTGCGTGAGAACTGACACATTCCATGGCAACGGGACTTCAGTCTTTGCTTACTTTTAGGGATTTATCCTACGTAAAAGGAGCACTCAGGGCATTTAATGAATACGTTTTAGAGGAAAACTCCTACATAACAACTTTCAGCGCCAGTTATAAGCAACACCTAGCTGTAAGATAAGAGGCTTTGAGAATACGGCCCCAGCACAGTGATTTGTGTTGATGTTTCAGGAGTTGCTAGGGGAACTTTTTACACCAGTGGAAACACCAGAAGCTCCCAACAGAGGGTTCTTCAAAGGCCTATTTGGAGGAGGAGCACAGTCACTGGACAGAGAGGAACTATGTAAGCCAATGTCCAATACATAATTCTGCCCATAAAGTTCTGCCCTACAGGTTGGTACAACATCATGTCTGGGTTTCCCCATTTTTTTTCTTTCACTCAGTTGGAGAGATCTCAGCTGGAAAGCCATCTCGAAGTCTGGCTCAGCACATTCCCGGCCCAGGTGGTATTGAGGGCATGAAGGGTGCCGCTTCGGGCATAGTTGGAGATCTGGCACGTGCCCGGATAGCGCTGGATGAGAGAGGTCAGAAACTGGGCGAACTGGATGAGAGGACAGCTGCCATGATGGCCAGCGCAGATTCTTTTTCCAAACATGCCCATGAGGTAAGAAAATATGTCAAAGTTTAGATTCTATAGAGAAACATATTGTTGTTGCAATAGGACACAGAGTGGCTATCATTTAAATGACTCAATAAGGAATAATGCGTTTTTTTTGTAATATCTCAGTCAAATAAGAAAACCTTCATATGTCATTCAGACTTGAATGTGTCTTCACAGATGTGCGAATTAGCTATGCCATATGCACGGATGCATCCTTACCCCAACACAGATGCCGGCTGTCAAACAAGCTGGATGGTTTCTCTCCTCTTTAGTCCAGAGGATGCAGGGTTTTCCACCATCAAATAATGATGTAGATCACATATTTCATGTCTTTTCAGTCGTGGATGAAGTGTTTCACCCGTTTTACAGAAGGAAAGAACATTTAGACTTTTTCAACCGTTTAAAGGGGAATTTCCTTTTTAACACTGTGTAAAGCGGTTTTCAAACATAAACTGAGATCTTTCTGTTCTCCAGAACACTGACAGTAACACTTTGTTCCTGAAATTATTTTAGAAATCATAAACACTTAAACTTTTTGTCCACTAAAAAGCAGTATGAGGCCATAAAACATTTGCAGTACTTTAGTTGAGGAATTCGCTTTGATATAAAAGATTATTTTAACAGAGAAAAACTATTCCAAAATATCTGAGGTCTCCTGTTTAAAAATGTTGTAATGCAACCATCATAAAGTTAAAACATAAAGAATTAACTTAAGTGGTAGAAGGAAGATCAGTAGCTGATGATTTACTTCATATTTTTAAGATATTCTCACACTGAAATTTCTTTTGCTTTGCAGATGATGCTGAAGTGCAAAGACAAGAAATGGTACCAGTTCTGATTAGTGATGGGAGAGGAGTAGCACTCTGTGGACACGACTATCTTACCGACCTTCCATTGGCTCATCTGGACTCACCGTGACTCTCGCCCATCTGTCTGTCCATTCATTCGTCCCTCCAAGCCTTCTTCACTGAAACACTTGGGAATTTCTTCCCCAGCACAATGTTGAACACTGTTTTTACCTCAGTCTAAGGGTAGAGCTGAGGGGTAAACAGATGACGGGTGAGAAGGACAACCTCAGAGGGAATGAATAAATGCTATCTTTTTTAAAAAAAAAGAAAAAAAATGTTTTTGTCTTTTTGTTTATCTCTGTTCAGCCTCCCCCTCCGAGGTAGCAGATTGGCCCGGGCGCCTGGAGAGTTCTCATTCTCATTTGCCAAAATGTCCTTTACTGTTGTCTCCGCTCTGTACCTTCGTGGCCGATATTCAAACTGACAAACACGAGCAGAAAAATAAAAAAAAGACTCATATCTAATCAAGTAACAAAGACTACAAAAAAATGAATAAAGATGTAAAAAGAGAGAAGATTCTAAATAAATAATTATATATACATAGATCGAATAAATGTGCAATGCTGTATCCACTTGTAGACTTTTGTACTTGAGTGACAAGTATGAAAGAAAGGAACTGCTCCTCGAGGAGGCGGGGGCAGGGTTCAAAGGCCGACCGAGGCAGTGACGGGGAAGCGTCCTCTATGCAGAGAGTTACAAGGATTAAAGCAACTCACTCTGACGTACGCTGGATATTTCATCGTCTCGCTCAATCTCCAAACTCCTCTCTGATTCTGACAGACTTTCATATTGTTACCAACAGTGTGTTCATATGTGTGAAAGAGAGCGTTCAAACTTTCAAGTTATGTCAATCTTTCTGTATTAATTTATCAATGTGAAAATGGATGATATCTAAGTTATGGGGGGAACAAAGGGATTTTTTGGTCTAATAACACAAATTACTTCCTCCTTATGACAAGGGCTGGAATAATTAAGGAGTGAAAGGATATAAAGGTGTTTATCCCACTGAGTTGGCAACATCAGAGTTTCTTATTCTGAGAGGAAAGAGATATTCGCCCCACACACTTACTCTTTGCTTACAAATTTAATTTATTTGTTAATTTGATGTAATGCTGACTGCCCCCCTCCCACTCTGATGTCACGAGCTTTAACAATTACGACTTGTGTGTGACCTTGACTGCAGAATTACTGATATCAGTGTTAAATACACTTTCTTGCTAGATTTTTTGGGTATTTAGATTTCCCAAATCTGGACTCGGATTGCTAAAATGTTATTCACGTATGCGGGAATCTGAAAAAAAAGAGTGCAATATTTTGAAGGATATATATTTTGAAACTTGTTTCAGTTGTTTTTGCTGACAGTGGTCTGTATGAGAAACAGTTATTTGTGTTGTTCCTCTTTTGTTATCTATTTATTTATTCATCATGGTGCAAGAAACTCTTGAGTTCAATGTCAGAAATTCTCACCTTCATTATTTATCTTGTTTACGTTACCATGTTTGTAGTAAATTCACCTGTAGTGTATCTCCGTCTACCAAGCTTCTAACCTTTATTTGTATATAAGTAAATAGTTTGACAATCTTAGACCAACTGGAAAGTAAACATTGAGGTTGCTCGAGCAACAAAAGAGGAGATAGGCCATATTTTTTCTGACACCAAAGAGTTGCTTTAACTTTTCCATTGCATTATCATTTGGCCATGAGTCTGGGAATTAGATGGTGCCCAGTATTAAGTGTAATACAGTATAGCTTCATACACGGAGTGCAGACATAGTCTTCAGATCCATTTTGGAATTGAAATCACCTTCATCATTTGTCAGGGTTTAAGAAATGGAAAGTTGCAAAGCCAAGCAGATTGGATAATATGGCCGTTTGATTAAAACCAGAACTATTCCACTACGCCTCACACAGTAGTCATCTATGTGGGAATGTGTGTGTCCGTGTGTAAGGCTATGTCCATGTAACCTAGGCGATATCATTTATATTATGTTTTGGTAGTTGATGTCCTAGTCCGTCCCAGTCAACAGTCTGTCCTGTTGAGTGTCTGTTAGACTGAAGTAACTAAAGCCACCAACAAAGAAAAAAAAAAAAAGAAAGAGGAAAGCCTCTAAATTCTGGTTTCATTTGAGCAACAAATGTTAAGTCTGCATAAAATCCCTTCACTTTCTAAACTTGCTGTTGTCCTCTGACTTGTTTGCACCTGCACAGGTAGATCTATCTTTTCCTCCAAGGTGATGAAGAGGGGAAGAAAATGAAAAAAGAAAACAACTTCAGGAAAAAATAGCTTGTCTTAGCTATACCCAATGTATTTTTCTTTTCCCAACTCCTGTAAGTTTGTTTTGTTTTTTATTCTATTTTTCAATGTCATCCTCTATTTTCGCCATCATTTAGTGGTTTGTTTCTTATCCATACTCTATAGTATGCAGTATTCTTACCTGATACAATCCACAAACTGAAACAATGAGAGGGGGTCCTGTCTATATGCCATATGCCGTCTTCTGTCCTGGATTCAACAGTTATCAGTGGGTTGCAGTATTTTTCTCATTGTAGCCAATTTTCTTGTACAGTTTTATGCAACTTTCACATGGATGTTTATGACTTTATCTGCTGCCACAACAAATTTAGAAATTCTGTAGATAGAGATTACTGTGCAATGGGAAATAAAAGTGGAAAATGTGTTTTTGTCTCCCATTTTTAAAAATCTTTAAAAGTAATCTTTGTTCCATGCCTCACGTTTAAATACGTACTCATGGGTTAATTCTTAATGTAAATGATGCAGTTCACAATACAAGCAGTAAAATGAGCGTTTTTGGTGTCATCTGTGGGTTAGTGAAATGCCATTTTGAAGAGATGATTTCTGCTGTTGACATGTTGGTCACTTTTTTTAACAAGTTGTCAAACTGGAGAGTGTTGCTTGGTCCTTCTTAAAAATCAAGTTTCAGTAACACCTACTCTAGGTTATAACACCATAGCTACTTAAATGACAATTATTACATCCATATTTTAGATACATTCTATGTCTGTTTTAATTTTTCCAACTAAACTACTTGGATAGTTAAAAGATTAAGAGAACCCTGAGTGAAAACATCTCGTGCACAGGGTGATGTTTCCTTGCAAATAATTTTACCAATCAGCCTAATTTACACTATAAAAAGAAGAATATTTGCTCATAAAAAGGTGATATTTTTCCTGCAGCCGTAAGTAGATTGCAACCAATCAGGGAAGCCTGTTGAAACATTGCAGCCGATTCATTCTGTGCCTCGATTCCAATGCTTTACAACAAAAGCAATTTAAGTTATTAAGATTACAACGTCACAAAATGTGGAAATAACTACTCATCTAATCTTTGTGATCCCTGATGACTCCATTCTAGCTGCTGGTGGAAGTTACAGCTGTTTATTTCTGTGCGTTCCTTGGAAATCGTTTAAAAGTGGAGGCAAAAAGAGCATCTAGTCGCCTCGCTGACTTCATGGCCATCATGCATTTGTTGTGGAATTTCAAGAAAGTTCAGGTAGTTGCACTATACTTATTGATTACTCATTTTCTGTGACATGCAACACACACCCCTTTGGCATCATCTATTGAATCTGCATATTATTACAGTCATAGGGACACTGTGTAAGAATTACTGCCATCTAATGTTGATTTCATATAACAAATAAAAACAATTAATAAACTCTTGCATGTCACCATTTCAAAAACATATTGCAACAACGGTAGCCACCGTGTATCAAAAGCCTCGATAACACTGATTAAATCATGCCATTCGTTACTGCAGGGAGTCGATTACTATTATCTAGATTTTTGGCCCTGTATGCTCAAAACAACAATAATAACAAACAAACATGCAAGTTCACTATTGTGTTGTTAAATCTATCCAACAGAGATGGAATTGTGGCTTCAACAAGTCGTCTCCATGCTGTGTATTTGTTCTGCTCAGCCACTTGTAGTTTCAAGATGGCCGACTGTCATAGCACTTCCCTACCGGCAGACCCTCCCTATATATAAACAAATCTAAAAGTCTTCACTTTTTAAAATGTGTCAGATTATTAGTGGAGGTCATAATACACCAATGATAACACATTTATAAATGCAGACATCGGCCAGTAAACAACAGAAAATATTACACAATGTCCCTTTAAAGATAAATATTTAAACCTTTAAAACAAGATTTAAGAATGGCTCAACTGATCATTATGCCTAACATGATAAATCCAGGTAAGACATGGCCTTATGTGTCTTTAGTGAAACTCCAATAATTTGTGCGATTTTCTCCTCCAAACATTGGACAGGCATGTTTTACACACATACAACTTTGGCCTCCACAGATGGGCACCTTCTATTACAGTATCCACATAAGGGACTGCAGTAAGTTAAATGAGAATCTAAAAAAAAACAGATACTGTTTGCCTAACATGCACACATGTATGGAGACTAATCTATGTTGGATTGATTAGTAAAAACCCTGTCTATGACCAGAAACTGTCATAGACAGGGTTTCTCATTTGAAGAGGATGTACTGTGGAACTTTGTTGTGGGTAATGCAAGGACATAAAATGCATTAAAGAAATCTGCTCAGATGATGGTGAATTGCTTCAGGATATTGTAAAATATTTATGCATC
>JAPMNP010692621.1:0-17857 GCA_029874935.1 Atherina boyeri | reverse complement strand
TATATATATATTCATAATTTTTATTGTTTATTTTCAAATCAGGGAAAACGTGTGTCAGTTTCATACATTTTTTGTGAGGGAAAAAATATTTAGGGTCAAATTAGCTTCTTACATTGTTTCACATTGCTGCAATTGAGCTTCTGAAGACATCTGTAAAGAATAATAAGATGTAACTACTGCTTATTATATGCATCCATAACAAGGTAAGTAGATTCCAACACTGCTGTCACTTCTTCCATAAAGCGTAAATCTTAAAGCTGAACACAGCCAATCACAGCTGAAACAAATATTCAGCCATGAAAGACGTATCTTTGTTGTCTGCAGGATGGACGGAAGACTTTGGAGAACCAGGTGAAAAGGTTGGAGATTGTTGAACGCAGAGAGGCGAAGCTGAAAGACGAGCTGCAGAGCAAGGCCCAGCAGATTCAGCAGATGGCAGATAAGATTCTGGTAGCCCAACTTTCATCTCATGTGCAGGGATAAAATAATCAGAGGAGGTGTGAGATAAACATAGCTCATTGTCATCATTGCAGAGGAAGTGCGAGATTTCGTAATAATCTAGAAAAAAAGGTCAGGTTTGTCATTTACTATTTTAGCAGAATATCTTAAATGTTATTATATTTAAATAGGATACTACATAATAATACAATTATTGTTAAAACCCCCGCACATTTATAATGTAGCCATGAATGTGCTTTGAAAAAGTCAAATATTTAACTGTGCGCATAGGCAGACTTCATTTGACTGACATTCAGTTAATTTTTCTGCACCTGATCAGATGAGACGTTTATTATTCTAACACGGTCACTGCTTTGAGTTTGGTCCCATTATTCAACCTTCATACCTCCTCCAACCTTCAGGTTTATAAATGCCTTGTAAATGTTTTTCATGTGTCACTAAAAAAACAACCCGTTGCCTCTGCCTTTTGTAAATGACTCTGACATTTTTTTCTACTACATATATAAACCATCAAGAGAAACATTTTGCTGGAGTAATGAAAACTTTTAAGAGCTGACCTTCACAGGGTGGTGTTTCAGGCCAGCATTTACTTTTCCTGCTCGTGTTGTATCAAAAAGATCAACAAAAGGTGATGAAAAAAGGTTAAAAAGGCAGGACTGAAGTCATTGTTCTAGATGATGTTGGGATATTTAGTACATGGACTAAGACAAAAGCAGATTATGCTTTGACACTGTTAAAATTAAGGAATAAAGAATATTTAACACAGTTATTATACATTAAAGGTCCCGTATTATGCACTTTTCACCCCATCTGCAACAGTTCTTTGAAATCTTAGTGAAATGTCAGAGGCATAATTTGATCAAATTGTGCCTTTACAGTATGAGAGCGCTTCAGCTGCTGTGTGACCCCTTATTTTCCCTCCTCTCTCTAAAACTTCGTCTGAATGGGCGGGGCTGTTGGAGTCGACCCCTTTTTCAGTTTTAGCCTTGTACAGAATCAAACTTTAAACGGCCAGAGGTTGGGAAACAGTCCGGGTCAAAATGGTTGCTGCAGGCTAACAGGTTTTTACTGACTTTTATTTCTGGAATTTCGTCATCATACTGTAAATTAATTCCTTAATTCCTCTGGGACTATGTACCAATGTAGATTTGTCCACACAGCCGACCACAGAACAATTTGCTTGCAAGGTTTGCTTCATCTTCTCTCCTCTCGTGTCCTCTGGGCCAGTAAATCAGGTAAAGACAGGGGCGGGGTTGAAGACTAGCAAGACTTGACTATGATTTCATAAGAAATGCGGAAGTACCCTCTGATCGTGTAAATGCTGAATTTCACAGTCTGAACCCCCTCAACAACCCTGGGGTTGTTTTTATGGTCGCTTTTGGTCTATTTCTGACAAAAACACCTGAAAAGACTATTCAAAGCACTTATGAGAGTCAGTTTTGCATAGTATGGGACCTTTAAACAAATGAAGACAACAGCCTGACAACATTGTGTTGTAAACGTAGATATATATATAAAAAGCTTAATAACATACTTATGAGAGTTTATGAAAGATGATCTCCTACAAATGAACCAAAATTAAAATACCTTCTACTATTCTGTTGTATTTGCATGACAGTAGAAAAAAAAATATTATGAATTCTAAAATGCATTATATCACCTGAATGAAACTGAAGCTTTCAAACATCTACAAGCACATCCACATAAAGGGCTTGGGAACTCTGCAAGTGCTCTAAACTTCAAACTTTTTACATCCTTTTTTAAAACAGTCAAATGTGCATTCATATATATTAATACAGCTAAATTTAACATAAACCTGATATCAATCACATATTTCTCTACTTCTTTAGTCAGACAGCTAAATGCTTTAGAAATGATGACCTAAAATCAGCTCACTGTGTCAACTCGCTGCTTTTCCAGACGCTTTGCTTCAGTAAAATCTGGATTTTATAATTGCATCATTTGACAAAATCACCTTTTACGTAGCTTAAAGACAACATCTGTGGCAAGACTTCAGAAATAATCATATTACATGTCAAATATTCATGACAGTCGAAGTAATTAGAAGTAAGTAAGTAGAAACTCTACTTGCAGCTCGACTGAGCTGCATAAACTAATCTGATTGTGATTAGGAGTTAGGAGTCCTCTTCCTGTTCAAGATTTCTGCCACAAAGTGATTTTGGCTGCTTTCAGCCTTTGTTATTATTGCCTCTGATCGTCTTTTCACATTTTTGCCAAGGAGCTGGAGGAGAATCTCCGAGAGACCCAAGGCACTGCCCAGCGGTTAGAGACTCATCTAAAACAGAAGGAAAAGCTCTTCGAAGACAAGATGAAGGTTTGCTTTCCAAATATATGCAGCTTTCAGACATTTTCTGCTACACAATCCAACGGGCAGGTTGGGGTGACACTGAACTTCTAGGAAATGCTCTGAGCTGTTTGGTGGCTTTGATTTAGCGGGTGAATTTGCAGGTGTTTGGGAGATCTCCAGCATGTCTTCTTCACACCATTCTCTGTCCCATTAAGTGACATCCTGGTTATGGTTCTGTGGGCTGGCTGGCATTGAACAGGTGCTGGAGGCTCAGATGAAGGCGGACATGGCTGATAAGGAGATGCTGGAGTCCAGTCAGAGCAAATATGAGGAGGAGGTGCGGGAGAAGTGCAGCGTCATCAGTGAACAGAAGGCGGTAAGAACTGACCAGCTTGGAAATGACACCGTTTCAGCCGCATCTTAAAATTAATCACACTGACACAGATCCGTGTTTGGAATAATCTTATTGCAGAGCACAAATGGGACTTAATTTGATCCCATTTAAAGCCAATATGTGAAGATGTAACTAAATGTCTCGTTAAAACACAAGTTATGGTGTCCTGATTTTCTGTTCAGACCATTAATGCAATGGACTCAAAGATGAACAGCCTGGAGCAGAGAATTGCTGAGCTGTCTGAGGCCAATAAACTGGCAGCTAACAGCAGCATCTACACCCAGAAAAACATGTAAGTTCTCATAAAACATTCATATTCAGTTTGACAATAACAATAAAACATATTAGCAAGCTTTCTTTTTATTCAAGTGAAATGTTTTGAGGGTAAAAGGATGCAGCTTGTGTAAAATAATGAATGAATAATTAATTCAAATCTACCAGAAATGCTTCCGCTGAGTGTTGCTTTAAAGTTAACGTGTGATCTCGCCAGGAAAGCCCAGGAGGAGATGATCTCAGAGCTTCGCCAGCAGAAGTTCTACCTGGAGTCTCAGGCCGGGAAGCTAGAGGCCCAGAATGCCAAACTGGAAGAGCATCTTGAGAAAATGAGTCAGCAAGAGCAAAGCAATAAGAGCCGTGTGCTGGAGCTGGAAACCAGGCTCCGNAAGTGTGAAGCTGGTTTATTAAGCAGATTCATGTGTTGATAGGTGGCTGCAGGCTTCATTTCTCTTATTGGTTATCTTCCAGTATTTTTGTTTGCTATGCTTTATTGTGCGTGCTGTCAGTCATCTTAAGTCAATATTTAATATATAAGGATCTACTAAAGTATCCTTGTCAATTTTCTATCTGTGCTGCTCTGGCTCCAAATTGTTGAAACACACCTGTGCATGATTGCATCCCTGAATATGTGGCGAGGAAGTAATCTCAGTGTGTCGTGACTTCTTGTGCAAGCAGGTGCAGCATTTAAATGGGATTTTAGACGGTGATCTATATTCTGTAGGATGAGCTACATTTAGATAAAGGTGGAAAGCATCTAAAGTCAATACATGAGTGCAACTTAATGCCACTGGGATACAGGAAGTTACTTCTACTAGTCAGAATTCCTTTGTAGAATGTACTGTATTGTTTTCTTTTTTCCCCATCACTAGCTAACATGTTCTTGTAGTTCTGCAGAACTGGACAATACTGATACTGATTGCTTTTGTTAATCCTCAGGTTTTTCCTTAAATGTAATACCCTCTGGTAACCTATGTGGCCAAAAATGTCCATGCATGTCCATAAACTGTATATACAGTACCAATCAAAAGTTTTCATTATCCCATTGAATCCAATGGGATAATGTTTACAAACTTTTGACTAGTACTATATATATATATATATATATATATATATATATATTTTCAAGTCAAGTCAGCTTTTATTTGTCAATCCGCCATATGTACAAGACATACAGAAAATCGAAATTGCGTTACTCTCAACTCCACAACATATATACATATACATATATACATATATACACTGAAGAGCAAAAGTAAATTTGCTCCATTGTTCCTTTTTACTCATTTTGTTTTAGGCTTGAAAAATTGCAAACATCTTACTAACACATGAAAACCAGCTATTCTTTGTACAACAAAATATCTATTTGCTACAGTATACCGCTTATCCAATTCAGGGTCGCGGGGGCTGGAGCCTATCCCAGCTATTAGCAGGTGAGAGGCAGAGTACACCCTGGACAGGTCGCCAGTCTGTCTCAGGCAACAAAATATTATTTTGAAAATAAAAGTTTTCCAGTTGGTTTTGATTGGAGTGCATTTATGATGCGTTTTGTTTTAAAAGGGGAAACAATTTATTGAACAGTTACTTAACTGTAACCCAGGTTACGTCATACTAAATGTGAAGTGACTTTTCTCGAGGGTCTTCAGTTTCCACAGCTATACCAACATGAACTTTCTTCAGTCTTACATAAAAACGATAAATGGCAGGGAACTAGTGCAGTATGTAGGGTAGTGGTAACTGAGTTACTTTATTTAAAGAGTAACACATGAGATTATTAGTTATACTGACAAAAGTAACGGTGTTATGGTAACGCATTACAATTACTACCCAACACTGCTTACAATAAATTAAATGGTCAACATTTTATTCATTTTCATGCATCATGACAAAAGGAAATGCCAAACCTGCATCCCATCAGATTTCACAGACCTACAACAGCACTATCTGCTCATACAGGTGGTCAAGTCTGCTGGAGCTCCATCAGTTTGTTGAATCGGGATGCTTGTTGTTATTTCAAATATCCTGTCCATGATGGTCTTAACAAAGAATTCATTATTTCATATTTGTTTCTTTGGTCCAAGAATAGATGCTCTGATATTTTATTTTCTAAATTATAATTTTAAATTAAAATTTTAATTAATCTGTGCATTCTCTGCACAATCTCTTATATTGTCACAACTATACTAGATCCACTTATTTACAGTATGCACTGCTCAGCTTTCCACACACGTTCTGTAATTGCTTTTTGTCACTGATCTCCAGTTTGGTACTTTTCAGCAAATGATGTGTTTGTTCTGAAAATATCTTTCAATGCTATATTTTCTTTCTTAAATCAAGAATATGGGTAAGCCAGCATCATTGCCAATGAACATAGATTTATCTGTCCATGCAGAATTACACTATATTTTCCTCTGGAGCCAGTGCAGAAGGGCAGAAGAGTCACATGTGGCTCCAGAGCTGCAGGTTGCAGATCAGTTTGTTTTGTTTATTTTACAGTAAAGAGCTGCACGTCCCATGGAGGCAGAGTCAGCTGGGGTAACATGCCAAGTGTAATGCTGTGTCATCCCTGGGAAAAGCTGTGCACTGTCAGCATGTGTCTGACTGCTCCTTGGGGTAAAGTGCCCTCACCTCCTCCCCCTGATCCCAATGCCCCTCCGTTCTGTGTGCCTCTGTAGATTGGGCTGGAGAATGAGGAGCAGAAGCTGGAGATTAAGCGTCAGGTGACGGAGCTGACCTTGTCACTGCAAGAACGCCAATCTCAGATAAGCAACCTGCAGGCAGCTCGCCATTCAGTGGAAAACCAGCTGCAGCAGGCCAAGACTGAGCTGGAAGACACCACAGCAGAGGCCGAGGAGGAGATCACGGTGCTCCGCGTAAGAACGACAGGAAGTGAAGAAGTGCGGGAGATGATGTCTCCTTTGGTGCTGTGTAATTCTGGCAGTGATATCTGTCCCTCTGTCTCTCTTGTCATGTCTCCTACAGGCACATAGAGATGAGATTCAACGCAAGTATGATGCCTTGAGAGACAGCTGTGCTGTAAGCTGCTCAGTCTTTTTCTCCTTCTTTATTTTGCTCTTTCACTCTTCCCAGTTATAGACAGCTTTCCTGGCAGCAAGCCATAGCTGAATCATCACACATCATCATGCATAACCTAAAGCAGCCGTATTTCAGCCCATATGTGTCTCAGTGACTCTCGGGAACTCATTTTAAAACATTTGTTTCCTTATTCTCACCATTTCATCGCACCTCTCTTCCATGTTAGTCTTTTCTTTTAAATAATTCAAACACTAAAGAAATTCAGGGCTGTGAACTGTTTGAAAGCAGTATAAACATGATTGTCACTGTCAAAGTGAAAATTGCTATTTGCAACAGAGTTTTAATGATATTGTTGGAAATAATTCCCAGTCACGTTGTCTGTTTCAATAAAAGCCTCGAGCACATCAACACATTACAAGAGGTCAGGGAAATAATGGCTTCTATTTTTTTCATGGGCAGATTCATATTCATTTATCAGTGCTTCTTTGTGTATCATCCAATTATATGAAACAAGGATGCTGTATTTAGTTGTTAAAAGTTGGGAAGTTCCATCTGTTAGAAGTGATGTTTATTTTATTATAAGAAGATTAAAACTGTGTCCGACCAACGTCGAGAAATTTATTTATGGGATTTAAGGGCCATCGGTTTCACATAACATGAATCCATATCAACAGTATTACAGTCCTCCTTTTTCGCATTGCTCTACTTTTCAGATCCTCCCACTTACAAACTGTTCACATAGCAACATCCATAAATTCAGCTGGCCAGTAATCAGGAAAACATGGCCAAGTTCTTTAACAAGTAGGGCTCAAAATGAGAGTATTTCGTAATCTGCATTATTCTATAATGTTGGTCTGATCATTATTCTCTTTTAGATCATTTTGACCTACAGCAGAATGTTATTATTGTTGAATATATGATTACCTTCACCATGGAGCAAGTTTCCCTTACAGTTTCCTTATTTGTTAGCAGAATTTTGCTGGAATAACCAGCTAACCAAATTCTCTACAGATCGAGCTTCACAAACTATGTATGACAGCACTCATAAAAAGCAGCCAAAACAGGATGTAAGGCCAAATCTCAGCTACATTTGGATCTAATAAAACAAAACATGGTGAACTAATTCTTCTACATGGAGAGCTGCAGGCATTTGATGAGGGATGAGACTTGAACTGATTTCCAGTAGATTTATTAAAGCTTTTAGATTCTATCAGGACATTTGCACTTGTGTTATGGGAATTAACAGGTAATCAAAGAATGCCATATGATAACTTGTCAAAATATTTATTATATTTCAAGTAAAGGAAATACTTAGACAACCTTAACTAACAGTTCAATCACCAACTGACAGCCATGAATGAAATTACTCGTATAAATGAGAATGAAGGGATACAAGAATAAATGGCATTAAAATCAACTCAAACTTTATTTATATAGCACTTTTCATACAAAAGCAGCACAAAGTGCTTTTCAAGATAAAAACAATTATTGAGTCTATTCAAACCTTCACACACCCAAGTAAAAAACCTCTGAGTACAAGAACACATCTGATCGTACTCTCTATCCACACGCATTATCACACTCACACAGCACACACACACTCCACCTCTCTGCACAAACATAAACTCTGACTTCTAGTTTCTGTCTCTTTAACTGAAACATCAATATAAAATATATATGAAAATGAACATCTGTAGATTAACTAAAACATCTGACTGGAACATCTGGCTTGACCTTGATGTGAGGAAACAATATCTTGGGGATCTGTCCACACCAGGAGCCCCCTCACCGATGACCACAGGGGGCATTCTAATCAGGTTTAGAGCTCCATCATCAGGTTTTTTGGCCTTTTCTCCCCTATCTAATCAAACAAACCTAAAGGGATCATTTATTAAGGACGTTGTTTGCATGCAAACAGTGAACTCACTTATAGAAATAGATACGATCTCATCATTCACAACGTAAAAACATAGACAGTTGTCACTCTTAAAGTGGTCATAAACAAGTCCCCAACCTTCAAATGACTCACCTTCAGAAACAAATAAACAAATGACAGATTTATGATTTTGTTAACAGGAGTGAAGCTAAAATCTGATGTGATTGACAGATCACTGGAGGAGGAGGATACAAATGTCTTCCCAGACACACATGAAAAACAAGGTGTCACTACACCAGTTTAAAGTTATTTTTTCAAGTTTCCTTATTAGTTATCCTTTAAAAATATTGACATTTGGCCGAATATTTCTAGAGGAAAATGTGTCCCTGTGCGAGTGCAACTACTAATGTCATGTCATGCTACTAACCTCATGTTAGCCTGGAGCTATGTAGCAGTGCTGATCCAGTTATAACTAGATTAGTTTTAAGATAATGTGAGGAAACCAAGTCATATTTAGTTTTCAGTGATAATATCAAGGGGCTACACATCAACTTAGTTAGTCAAGATTTTCAGAAGGAAGCTGGAAATAAACTATAAAGATGCTCAGAGTAGCCTACAGCATTCAGATTATTTAGCGCTGACTAAACTAGCGCTACGTGATCCAGTTTAATTTAAACTGGATACTAGCAAGGCTTATAGTTAAAGTAAGGCATGAATTTGTGGAGAAATATATCTAGTAATAGTTTCCTATTGTTTTGGAAAGTATATTAATGAAGAGAAATGCAGATATTTATGACTTTTTTAAAGAGGAAGGACACAGATCAGGTCGAAACAGGAAGTGGTCAGACAGGATCCAGTCTTTCAGCACCACCAGACATTAAAAAATTAAAATTAAAATTAAAATTAAGCTAGACCAGCTAAGAAATAAGCCATTCATCCCTCTACTACCCTACTGACCTCTTTCTTTTACCTATTGCCAATATTTCCACTTGATGATCCAGATTATTGATGTAAAGATGTTTTTTTGTCATGTCTCTCTAATGTGACCGCAGTTATCCCAGTAGTGTGTGTGAGAGTGTGTGCGTAAGATGGAGGAACACAATCATTTTCTTTTTTGTATATGGCCCTGATAAAGTCTTGCCCGTCCTCTGGCCACCCCAACTCTGTCACTGTTTGCTATGTTATTAGAAAACTTCTCAACTGTTCCGGAAATAAGTTCAGCACAGATTAAAGATTCAGCTTTCAAGGATGTATTGCACATTTAATTTCACTGTAGAGCCAATTTATCACTTCAGAATTATAAAGACAAATGAAATGTGGTTAAATCTGTAAGTTATTAACTCATACTCAACATCATTCTGTGCTCCACATTCTTATTTAATGGAGAAAAAAGGATCCATGTGAATTTTGTATCATCAGTTCTCAGTAAATGTTAGCTCATTTTAATCAAGGAAACTGTAAATTTGCTACCATCAACAGAACCGAGCAATTTTTATTCAGCAGTGTTGAAGAAGCAAAGCTCTGGATTTGATTTACCTTGGCTCTTCAAGTTGCTTTATGGATTAGATTGACAGATGAGTAGAGTAAATATAGATGCTTGCCAGATCACCACTGCATCCATCCCACCGCTGACTTCTTGCCCCGCCTTAAGAATTTAGTTGATGCTGTCAGTCCCCTGCCTCCGGGGAACAGATGCACTGAGTCAGTGCACAGCAGACATAGCTAATTTATGTACTTAAAAGCTTTGCTTCTTCCCTCTGCCTCCTTGAAGTTCTCCACTGTATACATGTTCCCATCAGAGCTAAATATATGGGGTTTTTAACAGGCAGCCTCATCAGCCTCTTACCCTCATTTCCCTGCAGTGCGCTCCGTAGTCACAGCTGATGAGGGAAACCGACAGATGCTGATGAAATGATTTGCATGCTTCTTGATCTGAGCACTGCCTGGGTTAAACAAGTTGCCTAGATATCATGCCAAAAAGATTTCTGCATTATATCACTAACCCAGATATCGGCATCATGTGATGATGCAGCAGCAGAGTTCAGACTGCGTGGGGTGTAAGGTCAGGTTTATGGGCAGAGGAGCAATAAAATGAACAATGTGTACATGTACAATGTTAATAAGACGTTTTGCTTTGGTATAAACTGTGAAACAAACACTTATGCTCTGAACATCCCTTTAAGCTCAGCTAAACCACAGCTGGTGGTAACTGCAGTCAGACTGGAGCAGCCTGAGCTGTGGCTTCTGAGTTGGAAGTCTGTTTCACTGCAGCTACTGTAGAAATGAAAGGGGTTAACTGTCCCAGCTCTTTCAAGACTGCTGCTGAGGCTGATGTAGACAGGCTGTTTCTGTGACTTTGGGATGACGTTGTTGCTGTGATGTAGCAGCAGTCCTGGCTGCAGTATGCTCTGGTAGTCATGGTTTTGTCCCTGACACAACAGTCCATTATTTCTATGCAGTGTGTCTATACAGTGCAGCAAGTTGACATGACTATTCACTGATCATTAAAGCTAAATTACTGTTAAACTCCTGTGATGTATTGATAATATACATTGCAGATGCTATTCGGAAACTTTTAAACCAAATCATGACAGTATGACTCCGTCCCTCTGGTCTGTGGTGGATTTTCTCAAAATAGAAGCTGCATCTCCTTCATAACTAGTTTTATATTGACAAAGATAGTGATGGTTATCTAGGATTTTTACAAACATGTAGTCAGAGTCAGACATAACTTTCATGCCCACTTCAGGATAAATAAATCATTTTTATTAAAATGGATGCAGATAACTGAAGTCGCATAGTCAGACCATCGGACCACAGAACATCAGTCTAGGGACACTTCAAGTGTCCTCATGTTCAAACCAATGTTCAAACTTCAAAGAAAACTTGTCAACATAATCAAAAATATGAATATGAATGTTCTTAGACCTCTGGCAGTAGATTGCTATATATTTTCTACCCTACAACTTTGAACAATTCAAGTATAATGCAAAAATCCTGCAGGACTTCTGCAAATCATGAGAACAAAAAACAGTTACACATTGTGTGCAAGTTCAGTTATATATATAACATATTTGGGGCAATTTTTTTGTAACTACACTGTGTATAATGTCATCTCTGTAAACTCTGAATCTGAGTTTTTTTGGTTAATTTGCAGGTGATCACAGACCTTGAGGAGCAGCTGACCACGCTGACTCAGGAGAACGCTGAGTTGAATCGGCAGAACTTCTACTTGTCCAAGCAGCTGGACGAGGCCTCAGATGAGAGGGAGGACAGACTGCAGCTCAGCCAGGACGTGGACAGGATGCGCCGGGAGGTAGCTGACCGCGAAATGCATCTTAACAACCAGAAGCAGGTACGTGGCTGCTGACTGTAGGGAGACCAAGGATGGTGTTAACAGGGGGGGAGTTGTAATGCCACCATTTCAACCACAAGCTAGGAGTCATATGATCATTTCAGTGTTTACCCATTTCTTTCTTAATTTCTCATGGTTGTTGTCAGGGCTGGAAACTGGTATATGCAGAGTTTATTGGAGAAAGAAATAGACTTTAAGTCACTCCTGGTCAGCACTAAACTTTGTTTAGTGCTTATACAGTTGAATATAAAATCATGACCTACAGTGAATTAAGTTGTTGCCTTTAAGGCTAAATTTGATGCATGTACAGTTAGCTGGATGCCAGGGTTGGGGTGGGTTGTAATATATATTTAAAAAGTGTTACAACCATCCTCTCACATAAAAATAAGAATGATTTCTTAATTTTGATCCATTCAAAACAGGCCTACGCAGTGAGAAAAAAGGAAAGAAAGAGGTGAGCCTGCAGAAAATCTTAGAATTGTTGAAGCTGATGAATATACTGTACTGAGACCTCAGATGATAAAAACATTGGAGTCATCTGGATGGAGTCATTTGGCAAGTCAAAATCAGAGGAGGTGTTGACAATATGCTCTCCATATTCTAGATTGATCTTTTATTACAATACACATCTTTTTAAAGCATATTCTTTGATGTGGCCTTTGATTTTGCTTGTTTTGTCTAACTGTTCCAACTCTACCCCCTCACAGTTGTCATGAAAACTTGATGTAAGCTAAAATGGACTTTTTGCTGTAAACACGTTTATTTCTGCTGTGAAGTTGGCCTTATTAACATAATAATAATAGATCAGTTTTATATAGCGCTTTTCAAGACACCCACAGACGTGTTGCATCACTGAATGCACTATTCATTCACTCACATTCATACTTGGTGATGGTAAGCTAGCTAGTAGCGTAGCCATAGCTGCCCTGGGGCAGACTGACAGAAGCGAGGCAGCCATTTTGCACCATCGGCCCCTCTGACCACCACCGATTATTCATACATCATTCATACTCATTCATGCACCAACAATGTTGTTACTGGAGGCAAGGAGGGTGAAGTGCCTTGCCCCGGGACACAACAACAGATTGCCAGGAGCGGGGTTCGAACCGCCAATCTTCTGATCATTGAACCTACCAACGGAGCTAACTGTCACCCCAGTCCTAACATGGGACTATATGAGGATTGACTCTATTTTGGAGCCCATAGTGGAGGAGGGGGGGTTTGCCGCTTGGTTTTGGTTTTAACCTACCCTCGGTAGTGGGGTAGGTTGTAACAAAGGACCACCATGTATTTGACATCCCCAAACAAACTGTGATATTCTCACAGGGTTTTGAATTGGTGCCATTTGTAGCAAAAAAAATGTGGGTATCTTATTGAAAGGTTGACAACTAGCTATAGCTCTAAAATTCAGCGAGTTACAGTTGCTGAAGCAAAAGTGCTACAACCATAACCGGTCTCCCGTAATGTTTATCCTGCACACATACTGTATAAATGTTTCTTCTCTGTGGACACATTTTGAATCATATCGGACACAGAAGTCTGGGCTTTAAAAAAGAACATGCTACGATCAAAAGAAGGCAAATTTAAGAAAGGCACAAATAAGAAATACAACTGGAACACGATGACTTTACAAGCACAAAACCCATCAAGAAAGTCAACATCAAGATGGGAAAGGATGAAAATCAGAGGTTCAGGTTTTCTGCAGAGGTGCAGGTGTCATCGTGCAAACCCTGACATGGTTCACAACCAGATAGGGAGACACTGCAGTTTTTCATTTATTCATTCTCCAAAATACCCAGCTTGTGTCAGCGCATGAATAAGTAAACACTCAGACAGTGGAGGCTGGTTTTAGAGTCAACTGAATGATGAAACATTCAGCCTACATGTGAGAATAACAATCTAATGTAACAGAGTTTATACTGACTAAAATATCAGCTGTTTTTATACTGTAGGAATCAGTTTTACAGCTGTTTACATGTTCCTGCATTCATCTCTCACACAGCCAGACGTAAACTACAATATCTGTGACAGGTGACCTCAACATTGCTCTGACAGTGCTAAGAGTAAACCAGGCAGCCAAACTCCGGGGTTGTTTCAGTTTCGTTATGTGTTGTGTTCTGGTTGCAGCAAGAAAGAGACAGAGAGAGCGATGAGGCTGTGCGATGTGTGCGTTGCCCCTGTGGGAGGATATGTGTGTGGGTGTCCAGTAGCGCTCTCAGTCCTGCTGGTTGTGTAACCAGCGATGGAAGTCATAGACGAGGGATGGGGTGGTGAGTGGGAGGGATGTGTCATCCCCATCACTCCCAGGTCGTGTCAGCTGTGGAAGCGTTGGACTTCAGAGGGTTGTGGTGTTGCTGCAGCGCCGGCAGAGGCTATATTTGTCTCCAAGTGCTTTGTCTAAAGCAGTACGTTGTAAGACGAGGAGCACCGGGCTGCGTGTAGGCCTTGTGAAAAACACAGAATATATATTCTGTCCAAATATCCACAAGAATACTGACGCTGACAAGCTTTTCTGTTGCAGTTTTTGTGATTATTATTTAAACGGAGGGTGGACTTTACCATTTACATCAGCGATCTTTACTGTTTTCACATTAGTGCAGCACTGGAGAGACAAAGACATCAGAAGAGTAAAAAATATGTCAAACCAAACATTATCTATCTGTTTCAGACCATCACAGGGCCAGTACAGAGACAAATGAGACAAATAACTAATTAACCACATCTGCATATTTTTGGCTAAGGAGGTAACCCTGATAACCTGTAAGAACCAGCGCATGTACAGCAGGAACATGGAAACTTCATACAGAATGACTTCAGCCAATATTTGAACCAGGAACCTCTTGCTGTGATGAAACAAACCACTAGACTAACCATATCTTTTTACTCAGCTTTATTGAGTTTAGTGCAGCATATGTTTTCTTTTTTTTTATCAAAACACTTGAGATCACCTCAAATAATCTAATATCACTGTCCAGCACTCCAACAGCTACTGTGGTGCTCTTAAAGGCCACCAAAACTGGAAAGAGTTAAAGGTACCGTATGTAAGATTTTGGCTGAAACTGGTACTGCAATCATGTGAAGCTGTAGCCTATGTAAAAAAATGCTAAAAATTGCCAAAATAGGTAAATAAAAATATACACAGAAGTTCTGGATACTTTAGAACCCTCCACCTCCCCCCGATTGGGAGATTTCATCAAATATCAGCACAAAATGTAAACAATAACATAATTTGGGGGTTGCAACTCTGTTTTTGAAATGAGAATATCCTGGCTATATTAAGGTTCTCAGTGATATAAGTTATTGAAATGAAGATCATTTTTTAATGTCTTTTAATGTCTTGCAACAACTTTAAATAAAGATGATACATAATTCTTACATATGGCACCTTTAAGTTTGAGAACCTCACAACAGTTCTCTGTTTGTAGACCCCATCAAGCTGCACGAGGCCCATGGCCAATTTTAAAAATAAGCTGTAACACACACCAATATAATACTATGAAACATGATAACACATGATGAAATATGGTACTTTATAAATACAATATAATACAATATAAAGCAGCACAAAGCGATTTAAAGCAATATGATACAATACAGCACGATACAATACACTACGGAACAAACAATATGATAGCCTACGATACGACAGGATTCAATATAGGCTACCATACCATGCCATACCATACCATGATAGCCTACAGTAGGCTATGACATGGTAGGCTACAGCATTATAACCTACAATATGCTGTGGTGCGGTGCGATACAATACGATACAGTACTATTTAACCCTTTAAGTGCCCTGCTAGCATGATCCCATTTAAACTGCTCTAAAATACAAACTATAATAGCTAACACGGTCATTTTTTTTTTTTTTAGCTGGAAGCTAACACGCTTGCCTTTCAGTACAAGTCATGACGTTATAATGTTGCACTACATGCGGTGCAATGCGGCTATATAAACTCATCGTGGCGCCACAAAGTCGCAGGAGAGTTGGAGTTTTGGCTGAGATTATCAGAGATTGAGTGGCTGAGAAAGAGAGAAATAGAAAAACATTTCAGTCTGTAGTTTCTATTGTAGCTATTTTAGTTATTTTTATACTTGGTTTTCAGTTGTTTTTATCACAGTTAGTCATTTGTTTTAGCAGTTAGTTGCTCGTTTTTACCGCAAAACAAATACTTGGCAGAGCAGGTGGGAGCTGCTGTGAACTTACAGTAGGTAGCCTACGGTAGTCTAGTTGCACAATTTTTTCTATGTAGGCTTTCAATGTTTCATAACCTTTATTGTTATAGATAATTCTAGAGATATGAAGCTCTTAAAAATATACTCCATGTAATGACACCACAGTAGAAAAGAAATGCCCATTTATATATTTCAGTTTTTCTTTGAACTTCAGATAAAATCAATCAAAACGTCTGTTACTCTGCACCTAAACAGGAGTGTATCTCAAAACTGAAAGAGATCAATCATCGTGTAAATGTTTAGTTTATGTATTTGTGTACATTTAAAAGGGGTTTGGATCACACTGTTTTTTGGGTTTTATTTTTTAAAATGTGCTGAAGAAATATCAGATTTTGGTGTATTGTATATACTACTACTACTACTACTACTGTCATTTAGCAGACGCTTTTTATCCAAAGCGACTTACATTTGAGAGAACACCACAAGCAAGAAATCACAGATGAAGGTACACCATGGCTAAGTGCGGTCAGACTGCTGAGAGTCCAATTAGACACAGGTGCTGTCATGCAACCTCTTAGTATAGGTTGTACTGATGATCATATGAAACACTTGAGGATACACCAAGAAATGACACCACTATGCACAGACAGACCATTTCTATTTTAGTTTTTAAAGGATTGATACTTTACAATAACATTTTGGGCATACAATAACACTTGAATTACTAATCCAAACAGAACCTTGAGACTCTGAAGACCACGTGCACCATGCTGGAGGAACAGGTTCTGGAGCTGGAGACCATGAACGACGAACTGCTGGAGAAAGAGAGACAATGGGAGGCCTGGAGGACAACGCTGGAGGATGAGAAGAGCCAGGCTGAGAGGAGGACCAGGGATGTTCAGAGGCTGCTGGAGACTGAGAAACAGAGCAGGTGACGACAACAGTCACAAACTGAATCACTGTAACTGTGAGGACATGAAATGACTAAATTGCCTCATGAGTAGGCGTAAAGTTTTCCCTGCATTTCTGGGGCCATTTTCTGTTGTAGTTGTCTTCTTAATGCATTTATGATTAACAATAATAGACTTCAATGGGGGATATTACTTTCTTTGTCCTTGTAATATTTCCATGATGACATTTTAGCCACAAGGCCGGCTATATTTCAAGAAAGGCCTGAGTTTCTTTTTTTCACGATAAAACCACCAAAACATTTGGTCTAAATGTTTCTGTTGCTATTGCTGTTCTGGCTTCTTCCTCCTACACACACTAAATGCAACAGGTTTAGGCGTATTCTCCCGGGGTTTCTCAAAAAGTATTCTTGGAAATAAACTGAATTGTTTACTAAGACAATGTTGGCGGGGTAATGAAAACTGGATAAACTAAAAGCACATCATAACACTGTTATGGTGTGTTTTCATTTAACACTAAATTCAAGCCTTTACTCAAACAGAAGAAAAGAAGGAGCACTTGCAGAAAAATAAGAATTGTAAACAAAGGTTTCTCCATGCCTAAGGCTTCGTGCAGAGCAGCGCAGCTCCGAGTCTCGCCAGGCTGTGGAGCAGGCAGTTAAAGAGCACAAAGCTGAGATCCTGGCCCTACAGCAGGCCCTCAAAGACCAGAAACTCAAAGCTGAAAGCCTTGCAGACACCGTAAGAATGGCAACAATGAAAATGAGTATTTTACCTATGTGTGGTTAACCAATGTCACAGCAAACCCTTCCTGTTTTCATCCCCCAGCTGAATGATCTGGAGAAGAAACACGCCATGCTGGAGATGAACGCCCGCAGTTTGCAGCAAAAGCTTGAGAGCGAAAGGGATGTGAAGCAGAGACTGCTGGAGGAAGTAAAGTGTGCTCTACACATTTCTCTCACTGATCTCTGCTGCTTTCTTGTGTTCTTCATGTGCAGACTTTTAATGCTTAAATGTCTGTGTGTGTGTGTGTGTGTGTGTGTGTGTGTGTGTGTGTGTGTGTGTGTGT
>JAPMNP010692614.1:0-35147 GCA_029874935.1 Atherina boyeri | reverse complement strand
ATTGTGAATATGGCATTGAACATTGATTTTAAGAAAATCGTGACTCAAATCGAAATCGCAGTATCTGTTAGAAAAATCGCAATATGATTTTTTCTTAAAATCGTTCAGCCCTAGTCTGATGGGTGATCAGCAAGACAGGAGCACCACAGGGGAATTTGCTTTTGGGATTCTTCCTAACTCTTAACATCTGACTTCTTGCACAACTCGATGTCCTGTCCATAATTCTGAAATCTTAGGAGGACAAGGAACAAGCAAAACACTATTTCATCAAGAAGTTTACATATATCCATGTATTCACCTGGACAACTGATTTTTAAGCTTAAATTGAAATGCACCTCTCGGCCGTCTACAAGATGGAGTGTAAGTCCATAAGTATTTTCAGCAAGATGTTGTATGTCTTCCAAAGGTTTTCTGAGGAGTGCACACATGCCTTGTTTAAGATTATATGTTTAACCTGCTGTTTTCTTTTTCTCCTTTTTTTTTTTTTGCCATTTTCTCTTTAAGGACTATGAACGATCACTTCGACAGCTTAGCCTTGATGACATTGAGCGCTTGGCAGGAAGATTACTTCACCCTGACGGCGAAGCCATGGATACCTCATACATGGACTAAGAATACAGAACAATTTTTTTTGGAGATGCAGGCAAAGTTTAGAGTGTGGAGCTGTGAAAAATACAGTATCACTTTTCAGTTGCAGAGAACCCCTGGTGTGTTCCTAATCGGTGGCTGAGTGATCATGGATAATACTGACTCTTGGCTATCTCAGCAATGGGCCTTTTCTTATTCACCTACAAATGACTTGTGCAAGAAAACATGGCCACATTTTCAATTGGCGCTGGTCATATATTATTCAGTAACGACTCAAGATCTGATCACACAATATCTAAATGCAAAGGAATCGTTTTCTGCCGTTGTTTTCATGTGATCTCTGGCTGCTACAAATCCTATGGGACACTAACTTGTTCTGAAGGGTATTTATTAGTCATGTCTGTGTTGAATGATAACTGGGTGTTTTTTCTGTTAAACATTTGTGAGAAAGTATATGTTTTATCCCTTAACTTACTTATGACCATTATTTGATTTGTAAATATCTTGTTTATACAGACATTAAAATACAAACAAATGCTTCTCTTTCCTCTTATGTATTGTGCTGATCTATTAATGGCTTTTTAAAAATTCTCCAAAAGTGTTATCTGTGTGATCTTGTTTTGTTAAGCATAGCATTACATTTTTTAATATATGGGCTTAATAAGAGCTTGGGAAGAATCAAGCGTTTGAGATGGACTTCGTAAGGCGGCATAACGTAGTCTGCTGATATGAGCGAATCAGATGTCAGGAAAGCTCATGAGTCATATTTTCTGACCAATCAGATTGAAGCAGACAGCGATAGTACTGCTTCTGTTGTAGACGGACGGTCTATAATTTTAGCTGCCAATTTTGGATATTTCTTTTGATGAAATGCAGTGTTTTTGAGACATGGCGTCTTTTCTTCAAAGCTTGAGGAGTAGACTAGTTGAATAAGGGAGGGGTTTTGTTGAACGGCAAGGTCAGTAAGGAACATCGGTTGTTTTGGTAGCTAAGCTAGCATTAGCATAAGCTCTTACTTCCTGTTAGCCAACTGACGTTAGCAGATAATATGGAGACCTTCGGCCTGTGCTACTACTATTTATTGACTTGTAATATGAACGAGTCTTCATTGCTATTACAGATAACCAGTTGGCAGTTTTAATATCTGATTACTACAATAAGCCAATATGTTATCTGGGAGCATTCGGCATGATGGTGGTCTGAGGGGTTGGGCGTCACACCTCTCATCAGGACCACTTCTCTTTGCTGCTTCGCTGTGGGAGCAACACTGAGTTTCAAAGCAAATAATTGAGCTGTTATATTTTACGATACTGTCAGCAACAGTTTTGTACAGCCATTTATTATTTTTACCTGTGAAAAGCGCTTTATGTGTATTAATAATTACCTGTGCAACCGAGCTATTGGTGTATCTGGTTAGTGTGTTTTTAATTTTCATCGGACAGTATTTTCTCAGCGTTAGATATTTGGAGTAGCCTGAGTAACTTTATTGTACTTTTTCTTGGCTCCTGAAAGTTTTTTTTATTTTATTTTTTTTTTAAACTTCAGCAGGGGTATCCGGGCCATTGGAAGGATGGAATCTCTAATTCCCACCATAAACCGGCTGCAGGAGGTCTTTTTGACTGTAGGAGCAGAGATCATACAATTACCTCAGATAGTTGTGGTTGGATCTCAGGTCAGTCAGGGGAAAACAAAAATAACATTAATAATTGCATAAAAATGATATCTTCACTTTTTGCCCTGACTTTGCTGATTGTATAAATGTATGTCTCTGTATGTTCAGAATAAAGATCACATTGTGTTATGATGCCTTGTTAGCATTCTGCAAAGCAAGTTCTTACAATAAAAACACTGATGTGATACATTTTTTGAAAATTAAAAAATCTGATGAATTACTCTCATTGTGTGCCATAACAGAGCAGTGGAAAGAGCTCTGTGTTGGAGAGCTTGGTTGGACGGGATTTCTTGCCTCGGGGATCAGGAATAGTCACAAGACGACCCCTGGTGTTGCAATTGGTTCACGTTGCCCCTCTGAAGGAGCGATTGTCCACTGAGAATGGTACCTAAATACAAATCTCTATGGTTCTTTATGCATGTTAAAGTGAAGTTGTTTTTATACTTATAAAAGCACCATAAAACTTTGGAAGTTTCGTTATGACCAGATCAATGAATTTAAGATTGAATAGCCTTTTTTCATTTATCTCAAGGCCTGAAAGCTTGCTCATGTGCTTCTCATTTTCTCTTACTAATTTTTTACATATTTTCTGCAGATCCTCTGTCTCTCTTTGCTAACATACAGTCTTTCTTCCTCTTCTTCTTTTTCACTACTTTATAGGAAATGGGGTTAAAAACAATGCCCAAAACAGCTACCAAGGTCTCTATATATTTGATCTGCATGGAATCACCTTTGTTCAATCACATAATTTCTTGTGAACCCTATTACCTCCTTTGTGTGTTCTGATTTCATATGTCTAGCCTGGTTTAAGTTACAAATTTGCAATCCTAACATACAGTCCCCAAAAAGCTCACCTTATTAGCATTTTTTGAATAAACTTCCATTCACTTCTGTCTATTCAGGTGTCAAAGCTGAAGAATGGGGTACATTCTTGCACTGCAAAAACCAGGTACATTTATCCTGGAGATTCAAATTATGTCTTTTGTCTGGTATTTTGTGCTGAGTTCAGGTTATGTGTCATTCTCTCGTCTGTTTGACAGATCTTCCCGGATTTTATGGAAATCCGTCAAGAAATTGAAGCAGAGACTGAGCGCAGTTCAGGTGACAACAAGGTATAAAAACGCTTCTATGGTAACTGACTGATGCTGTAAAATTAGATTTTTAAATAGACAAATCTAATTTTCTTCCTTTTCTTCTGCTTGTTTAATGTTTTCAAGGGAATCAGTCCTGAGCCAATATATCTGAAGATTTTTTCCCCCAAAGTCCTTAATCTTACTCTGGTTGATTTACCTGGAATTACCAAGGTAAACTCAGCTGCTTGAAAATTATGGAGTTTTTAGTCTCATTTGAGCAAATATAGTGGCAGTAGGAACTTAACAATGATGACTGAATTGCATATCTCTAATTGTCAAAGATTCATAGCGGCACATCATCTGTGCTGTAGTTACTATAGTATTGGCTGATTATTGTTGTCGCCTCAGGTTCCTGTTGGGGACCAGCCAGAGGACATCGAGGCTCAAGTGCAAGAAATGATTTTGTCCTTCATCTCCAATCCAAACTCTCTCATCCTCGCAGTGTCTCCTGCCAACTCTGACTTGGCCACCTCAGATGCTCTGAAATTGGCTCGTGAGGTTGATCCAGATGGTAGGATATTCTGTATACATGCATTTTTCTCTCATTAGATTTCATCTTAATTCTTCTTCTCTGTCTGATGGTGTTAATTACACATTAAGCTGCAAGTTTAAATACATTTGAAATTATTGATTGTGCAGCAAGAAAGTATTATACTCGATTTATTTAGAGTTAGAAGTTGCTCACAAAATTAATGTTGTTGTCAGGGTGCATTCAGAGGAGTAAATGAATCAATAATGAGACAGTCCCTGTGTATAATATCTCGGAGGCTGGCGGAATGGTTTAGAAATATCTGTTGTGCTTTTTTTCCTACAGGCTATGATCTATGAATTCTTGTGTTTTTGTCAGGTCGTCGAACACTACTTGTGGTCAGTAAGCTGGACCTGATGGATGCAGGAACCGATGCATTAGAAGTCCTTCTCGGTCGAGTCATTCCAGTCAGGCTTGGGATTATTGGGGTGGTTAACAGGTTTGAAAACATGAACTTATTTGTAATGATCTAAGTTTAGTGTTTCTTTATCAGTTACACCTGTTTAATGTTTTTATTATCTCAATAATCTTCCTTACCTTCTGCTCTTTTTGTTACTTCTAGGAGCCAGCATGATATCAATACCCAAAAGAGCCTGGATGATTCAATGAAGGATGAGCAAGCCTTCTTGCAGCGCCACTACCCCTCGCTTGCATCCCGTGCTGGCTCACGCTATCTGGCCAAAACTCTGAGTAGACTGCTTATGCATCACATCCGGGACTGCCTGCCAGAACTCAAAACCCGAGTGACTGTGCTCATCACCCAGTACCAGACACAGCTCAACAGCTATGGTCAGCCCGTGGAGGATCACAGCGCCACTCTGCTGCAGATCGTCACTAAGTTTGCCAGCGATTATTGCAACACCATAGAGGGAACAGCCAGATACATACAGACATCAGAGCTGTGAGTTCACATCACTTTAGTAACTCCTATGTTAAGAATGATGTTTTGTGGCTTGTGGCATGTTTTACTGAATTGTCTCAGATATCCCAGGCTGTTCTTCTATTTCCAAAAAACTAAAAAAAACTAAAAAGGTAATAAATGCCCACCTTTTAAGATATTTAATGTAATAGAAAAATCAAATCAAATATTTTTATGAGGCGCTTTTCATGCAAACAGCAACACAAAGTGCTTTACATGATAAAAACTGTTTAAACATTAGAATAAAACAAGCCTTGACACACAAAAGACAACCTACCAGTTTAAAAAAAAATCCAAACAAACAAACAAAATCCACACAAACACACTTCTGGTCTCCCCCATCAACTACATGTATAAGGCCAGTACCAAAAGAACTCTGGTCTGAAAGCAGGTCTGATAGATAAGAAGGCACATGACTATTAAGGCAAGACACAATGTATTTATTATCATTTGAAAAAAAGGTTTATTTTTAATTTGATGTCAGCAAAACAATAACTGAATTCCGTGTTTGGAAAAAAACTGTTGCACAGGTTAAATTGAAACAGGTCAGTATTAAAGAGAGGATTTAAGGTCTTTCAAAGTACAGGTGAAGACTGTTTCACCACAGAATGATATCTCTCAATATATTTGTAAATAATTTAGGTTTATGTTCTCAGAGGACAGGACTAAAATATAACAATAAACGGTGGTGGTTTTCAGGCTCAGCATGCAATTTTGTTTTGGAAAAGACTGAATAAGCTTGCTCAGGAATAATCTGAAAACCATTGTCAGTTTACTTCTGCACCCAGAAGTGCAAAATATAACTCTATACCATACAAAGATTTATGAAACCTTAAACATTTGTTCCCAGAGGTCACAGACACTGCACTAATGAGGAAAGGGACTACTTGTCATATGTGCACAGATCAAAAACTAATGTCCTTGATTGTATGTGGGTGCATTAGTTCACATTGCATGGATAAATTACCCATATGTGAATGTATAATTGCTTAAAGTAACATGCATGTTTTTGAGTTTTTATTTTTTCTAGTGAATATTTTCTTATTTCACCAATACAATCCCACATTCTTCATCTATTAGAACAGCATGACAATTTTATAAAAGAAAAAAACTGGGGATGCTATGAAACGGTTCTGAAATGCTGAATTGCTGAAATTCTATATCAACCAAAAATGGGAAAATATTTTTCTATCCAAACTACAGGAGTTGGTCTCCTTGGTTCTAAATGTTTAAAATCTTTTCGAAGGCCATCAGTAGAGATGATGCAACGCATTGGTAAACATGCCTCTGTCCAACCTTTTAGAAATGTGTTGCATCAAATTCAAAAGAAACAATTGTTTTTCAACAAACAATGGAAACTTGTTACATTCAAAAGTTGATGATTTTAATGATCTAAAATGATTTTATCTGAAAAGGTGTCCTAAGAATTTTTAATGTTTTGGATTTTGTTGATGGTTTTTAAATGTGTTGCATTTTTATTTTTGTTTTCATGCTGTAAAGCGTCTTTGAGTGTCCCGAAAAAAGACTCTACAGATATAATTTATATTATTATTATTATCATTATGATTATTATTGTTGGTGTTATTTAATATATTGCTTTTTTCCTTAAAATGTTTTGCAAGTAATTGGATTTTGGTTTTATTTACACTTTACAACGCGTCCCAACTATTTTCAAAGTAGGGTTGTGTAAGTCATTTGATAGTGTTTGTATAAGTCAGCATTTTACTTGCTTGGTGTACATGATGTGAATGTAATGAGCTCAGGGTAGTGTAAGTGTAAATTGAAGTTGTATCAGCATCTTTTGTTGGCACCTTCATCTCCTCATCTCTCTTACAACCAGGAGATTAATTCATTAGAATATGTGGGAGAAAATATTGACCTTTTTTGGTCCATTGCGTTTAATTTGGGCTAAATTAACATTGCTGACACACAGCACTAAAAAACAGCACTGGTGTCACAGCTGAACCTATGTGCTCTGCAGCTGTGGGGGTGCTCGGATCTGTTACATATTCCATGAGACTTTTGGCCGCACCCTGCAGTCTATTGACCCCCTGGGAGGACTAAGTGATCTGGATGTCCTCACTGCCATCCGCAATGCCACGGTGAGCTTCTCTCTTGTGTTTGTGAGCATTTTTAAGTATTTATTGTGATCAAGTTTGGCCATTTGCAGGAATGGCAAGTACATGAATGAGCTGGCATCTCTATGTTTTTATTTGCATGTTTGATTGGTCTACAGGGTCCACGACCAGCACTTTTTGTGCCCGAGGTGTCCTTTGAGTTGCTGGTGAAGCGGCAAATTAAGCGCCTAGAAGAGCCCAGTCTGCGCTGTGTAGAGCTTGTTCATGAAGAGCTGCAGAGGATCATCCAGCACTGCTCTTCTTATAGCACACAGGTAAACCAAGAGATGGGGAAAGCAGTGTATAATTTAATGGGACAGCACCATACTAAAGATGTATGTCTTTGTGGTTTTAAGGAGCTCCTACGATTTCCTAAATTGCACGATTCCATTGTGGAAGTATTGACTGGATTATTGAGGAAGCGCTTGCCGATTACTAATGAAATGGTAAGCCAGAGCTTTGATGAAATTATCTGTTCTGTTTTACAATAACCAATAATCTTAGTCCTATTAAGTGTCTGGGATATTTTCCTTTTACCTTTTTGCTTAAGGTGCACAATTTAGTTGCAATAGAACTCGCCTACATCAACACAAAACATCCAGACTTCACAGATGCTGCACAGGTGTCTGCATCTGTCAACAGTCAGCAGGTAAGTGGGAATGTGTGTTAGCAGTTTGGTCCTACAACAAATTCTTAGATCTATAATTGATTTTGACAGAATAGACCTCATAAGTCGTGGTCTGTAAAGCCTGAGCGAGTTTCAGATCCAGGCGTAACAATAGTTCAAGTAGAATTGCACCAGCAGGCAAAATTGCTTTCCCTCAAACCTCCTTGGATTTCTTGCTTTCAGGCAGAGGCCCTTGATGGAGGGAAGCGCCTGAAGAATGAGAAGTTCACAGAAGACAAGAATCCTGCCACAGGCTTTGACAGTCCCAGCAAAGGCCAGGCCATTAACCTCCTTGACACAGTAAGTGATAGAATTACAGGGAGAACAAAACATTTACGAGTGAAGTCATTGCAGACTGTCAAAATGTTACTTTGCACTCCCTCTGCCAGGCAGTGCCCACATCCCGTAAACTGAGCGCAAGGGAGCAGAGGGACTGCGAGGTCATCCAGCGTCTCATCAAGTGCTACTTCCTCATTGTCCGCAAAAGCATTCAAGACAGGTTTGATTTGACTGAAAGAGATTCAGAGCATCAGAGGGAAATCATTCTCCCTTGTCTGTTCTGAACTATCCTGTTATTGATCATCCTTTTTGGAATTTTCTTGGATATTTGTGTCTGCAGTGTGCCCAAGACAGTGATGCATTTCCTAGTGAACTTTGTGAAGGAGCATCTGCAGAGTGAGCTTGTGGGCCAGCTCTACAAGCAGGGACTGCTGCAGGAGCTGCTCATTGAGTCACAGGACACTGCACAGCAACGAACCGAGGTTGCTCAGATGCTCGAGGTAAAACTGGATGATGCCTTTTTTTCACTTTTTTTTCTGAGATAATGAATGGCAAGTTCTGTCTCTTTTGCTTTTATCTACCAATTTAAATCCAGCAGTATAACCATTTGTTTTCCTTTCCTTAGGCACTCAAAAAAGCCAATAACATCATCTCTGAGATCCGGGAGACCCATCTGTGGTAGCCAGAGGAAATAACCAAGTCTTTTTGTCAGAAAACAGCTTTGAGAGTATGAGAGTGTATATGTGTTTACTGTAGAGGAAGTGTGTGTGTGTGTGTGTGTGTGTGTGGCAGTTACACAGTTTTCTCATGGACCAATGACCATAGCACATTTAGATCTCTTGTCAGCTCTTGCCCTGCTGAGCACACGGGGGCTGTTGCATTTCACTGTGAATGTCATGTAGTGAGAAAGATTAATCAGGCACTTACAAGAGTTTTGTTGCAACGCTGAAAATGTGAAATAATGCAGCCAAGAACATAATCTTTTTGCATAATGGTGTGAGAAAGTATTTGTTGGATCATAAGATTTATGCTATAATTGTGAATTTTCTGTATATCATGTGGATTATTTAAGCACTCCTGCAGGGCGTTTTTGATCAAAATGTGTTCACACTGTACAGTTCAAGATGTTCCAAAAACTGGGCTTCCTCCAAGCCTCTTTTTTAGCAGGTGCTGAAGTCATATCCGATTTGATTTCTGCTTTCATTTTCTTTTGTCAGCAGAGATAGAAGCAATGTCAAAATACAGCTCTCAGTGCTGACATCAAAGCAACACTGAAGACACACTGCAGTCATTTTCAGATATTACTGGATGACTACAAATTGCTTTTCTAGCTCTGTAGTGCTGATCACTCTCAGGTTTGTTTTCCAATCACTATTGCATATTACTTCTTTTTTACTGTTGCAAAGCATTGTGCTGATGTGTGTAGTCATTTCCAAAAGGAGCAGACATTTAGAAGACCTGCATTGAGATGGACAACTAGAGGATTAGTAAATTGTTTGGTCTTAAATGTCTTAAAAAAAACATAGAAATTTTAAAATATGGAAATATTTCCCACTCCAAATGTCCACTTGTGTTAACTGTAAATGGTTAAAAGAATTAAGCTTTTTCCAGTCAATGCTTTTTCCATGTTGTCCCTCTTTAATCATACAAGTTGCCCATAGGAATGCCAGATTCAATATGTAGGTACTTCCTGCATGCAGTTTTGATTTTGTAAACCCAGTTCCAAATTGTTTTAACTTAGCCAGAATTATTTACCACTGTGCCAGTCATCTTCTGATTTTTATGTTGCTTGATGTGTAAAAATCTGCATCTGTATCCATATTTTCATCTGTTATTCCTGACTAAACAGTTTCACATGACAATATTTAGTAATAATCTTAAGAATTAGGCTTTCTCAGGAAGACCTGTTTTTACGGGACCATCAAAGAGTTACTCTGATGTTTTCTGTCAGTCTGGCATGCATGTTCAGTATGCATGTGTTGAGGTGTGAATGAATCTACTGTAAATTTTGTATTATTTAAATGTTTATCATGTGTCAACTGCCTCTTAAGTTCTTGCCTGCCAATATTTATGATATATGTTTGTTGAATGAAGTCTGTTGAGATCAGAGAGACTCATTAAACTTAAACCAAGGACCCTATAAAGTCAAGAGTCTGTTTGTGTGTAATTTAAAATCTGTGGCTGTGAGACTTGGTCAACATTCATAATTCTTTTTTTATTTTCTTTTTTTTACCCTCATTTGAGCAAAAGTAGATATGATGAGACTCAATTTATTGATTACAAGTCTGTTTGGGCAAGATAGATTTGCCACTTTGACACTATCAGATTGAAGACTGAGTGTCCTCAAGGGGATTAACAACCCCCCCCCCAAAAAAAATAAAAAATTCTCAGGGTCACAAGCACCAGTATTCAAACCCTTTTTTTTCTCATTCGACTCGATGCTGCACCATCTGCTGCAGAAACATGGGAGCCTCACTTGTGAGTTATCCACTTTGAATTAGATGATCGATAATTACTTTTTGATGTTGAGACAATCCAAATTAAACATGAACAGAGGTTGAGAGCCGAGGTGATGGATGTGTAACAGAAAGAGTAGGGAGCTGGTCATTAATATTAGATGAGAGTGAATGAGAAAAGCCACAATGGTCCAGGAGAAAGCATTTTTGACAAAACAAAGCAGAGCAAACATGACGAGTCAAATCAGTCCTGAATTTACAGCCCCCATAATGTTATTAGTGGTGCTGCACATACAGCAGTCAAAAAGCCTTTATAGCAGATGGAGCAGTTTCATTGCATCTGACGCCAGAGCTCAAAGTGAATTTGAAATGAAAGCTAATAAACTCATATCAGGTTATTATTTTAAATTGCCTGCACTTTTTTCTCCCTCTGTAGCCTGTTATTCTGATCACCCACACCCCACCAACTGAGACTGGACTAGACCATACCAACTCACAAAAAATGGGAGGGGGCTCAGCTGCAGCCTTAATACAACTGCATCATTTTGATAATCAATTATGAAATAAATGATGACCAGTTCCCTCTTGGTGACATTTCTATGAAGGTACATAATCCATCCTTGTGCCTTGGCCTGTCATCACTAGTGTGTGGCGGATTTGGAGGTACACTTCCCTCCTTGCCTTTCGAACACTATTGAGCCATTCAGCCAAGCAGGCTGAACAAAGCCATGGGAGAGAGAAAGAGAGGGAGAGGGGAGCTTCTGGGAAGACATGTCTCTCACTGACTGTCGCCTCGACAACCGGGTAAGAAAGGAAGGGAGGGAGCATCATAGAGGGAGAGAAAAGACTGGGGAGCATAAAGAAGAAAACAACACAATATGAACTGCAGAGATTAGAGGATTCCTGCAGGGTGAGGAAGGAAAGTGGATTTTATTATTTGATTTTTTTTCTGTCATTCTCATGTCAGGGCTCCCTGGGTGTATCTCCCTCCTGGTGACTTATTAACTATGACAATAAAGCAGCAACTGATTATATTTTCTCTCACACCAGTGCATGGAGCAGATGAAACTGCAGAGCACAAGTTCAACACTGTTAAAGTGGACCAAGCAGGCCTGAGCGCTCCACCTGTAATTCTTGTTTCATCAGCTGCAGGTAAGTCTTTCCTCAATATTGCACATGATTTGATAGGGGAGATTTTGTCTTATCGATTTAATGTGCTGATTACCGGAGGAATTCAATGATGCAATTATCTAAAAAATGAAATTACACAAATTCTTAAATGAATTGAAAAAAGTTTAAAAAATTGGCTTCATGCTGCCAACACGAAGAAAACATTCAACACCTTCTATATAGTTAGAGCCTTTTTGCTTTTTTTTCACTCCATTTTTTCAGGACAGTGAGATAAAATAATGCTGCTATATTACCAGCATGCTTCACTCACTGTGCACAGAACCGTGCTGTTCCTCTGGTGCAAGCAAAATTAATCAACAATAAGAAAAATGACTGCCTCTATTAGGTGTAATTGGATCTTAAGAGTTTGACTTGAACCATAGATTCATGGAGTGGAAAAATATAAGGCTCATCCAAACATCGTGCTGGGTATTCAGGCATAAGAAATATATTCATAGTGCACTGGTGGTGAAATCAATGCCCCTTAAAATGGGGCGCTATTCTAGCTGAGTTTACATCAGGTTGAGTGTGTGTGGGGCACAAGGCAGCATGTGATATCCATATTGGATGAGATGGAGAAGAGATAAACTGACAAAGGTGGAGGGGGTTATTTTTAGCTGCTGTCAGTAGTGAAGGTTACAAATCTCTCACCTTTGTGGAAAAGATAGAGATGCAGAGAAAAGGTTGCAAGACTGAAGAGTGGAAAAGGGTAAGAGATTGTGAGATGGAGAGCAAATGGAGGGCTGAGAAAGATGCTGAGAGGAACCATGTAAAAGGTCCAAGCTCCCACCTCACCTACAATACACAAACTTAAAGACGTATAGGAGTGCAACAGCAAGGAAGGCTAACTCCTCTGTGTTTTTATTTGTTGTGTGTATGTGCATTCATACAAAATGCTTCATCAGTAGAAGTTTAGTGTAAGATTTTTTTTCAGTTTAGTGGTTTGTGTGTGTCTTTTAAACCAATATTGCATAAAGAAATTCTTGGTTAGTTGGACATTAGTAGCTTGACCATTAGTTCAACCATCAGCAAGCTTCTGGCTGAAATTGATGAATATTTGTCTATTTTTCTTGACACAATTGGAAGGTTTAATTTAATCACAATTAACATATTTTATTAAGGCTGAGATAAAGACTTAAGGAATGGCATTCCAAAAGAATAATTCCTGTCTACTTTTTCAGTCCATAACCAGAGGGTCAATGGTTAAGCTCATTGTCCTGTTGCAACTCCAGAGTCTGGGTGTCAGATGTTTTCTTTATGCTTTGAAGGTCATGCTGAAGATTTCAGAGATAGTCTCCTTATATTGTATCATTCTTGCCATATTGTGTGATCTACCAATTCCAATGGCAACAAAAATTCCTCGGAGCATGATGCTACCACCACCATGCTTCATACTTAATACAGTGTATAATACTGAATGCCCCAGCTTTGCTCATCAAAATGCACATCTTTACACAATCTGTCTCTGATCAATAAACTTTCTTCCAGACGTTTTTTCCCCTTTTCCCAGTGATCAGCTGAGAATTGTAACTTAGCTTGAAGGTGTTGATATTTTTGATCAGTAGCCTCTTAGTCCATAATGATGTTAAACTTCCCTAACTGTAGAAAGTGACAATGATATTCTAAGATACTGAGGATGTTTCTAGGTTGTCCCTGCTTATCCAAACCAATTATCCACCAGCAAAAGGAGATAACGTAGGTCCCCTTTCAAAACTTAAAGTTCAATTCCAATAATTTGTTCCTATGTGCAGTTATTTGAATTGATAATCCTGGATTGTGCAGCTATTTGGAAATGGCTTTGAAAGACCTTCGTGACCTGTGTAAATCTACATTCCTCTTCCTCGTATCTGAACTGAGCTTGACCTTTCTCATTGTAATCTGTGTTTATTTATTCATTTTTACACACTTGCATCCTGTTTTTATGTTGTGCAGTCATCCTGCCCCTGACTAAAGAGCAGTTTAAGCAAAAAAGCTAAACAAAACAAAACCTGACACTCCTGTTTGTTATGAATGGATGTAAACATTTGTCCAGTACTGTACATATTGGAAAAACACGGCCAAGTGAGATTTATGGCTCAGCATCTTTTTGTTTGCATCTAAGTAAGGCTCCATTCTGCACAACATGCATCTCATTACATACAGCTGCTGTGCTTCAGGGGAGTAGAGCATAACCACCTGAGCTGCCCTTGTTTAATAAATAAATAAGGAAATAAAGCTGCTGTGAAAATTCCCTAGTGAATCCAACATGAGGCAAGGCAAGGTTACACACTACATTATGGAAGAGCAGGTTCGATTTTCACCAAATTAACACAAGTTTTCATATTTCAGAACCTGCACACAGATTAAGTCCTCCCCACTGTCTGCATGTTGGTCTAATTCTTGAGTATGTAACTGTGTTATAATATAGACAAAAAATGCTTTGTTGATAAGAGCAAAGTAGATTTACAAGAGACCAAGCTATGTGGTCGACAGAATGTATTCCAAAAAATACACAACACAGGGTGCCAAATTACACTCGATTTCTAAATCTACACCTGTCCATGCATTGGATCGACTGTGTTCTCCTAATCTGCACAGAAAAATAGCTGTGTTGAACAAGTCAGACAGCTAGTAAATGTTCTCTATACCACGCTCAGCACTGCTTGCGGCGCTTTGCAGCTATAATAACTATTGTGCATGAGATGTAATGTTCTTGAATGCGAATGAGCATCATAGTCATCAAGAGGAGAGGAAAGGATGTTTCCCTGAGGCCATGCATCATTGTACTTACCCCTGCTTCACTGTACCTGCAAACTGTCGATTCAAAGACACACATACACAGACAAGAGCTGTGACTAATAAGCACCAAATCTGCCGTTCAGTCTTTACTGAGTTCGTTGATTAGTCCGTTTTGAGATTTGCACCACTATTCAGCCTATTTTGATGTGTAATTGGGGACAAAAAATACAGCAGTGAAGATGTCCTGAAGTCATCTTGTTTCATTTTCACTTGATTAGTACAGAGCAGCGGAAAAACACAAGTTCTTTCACAGATGTTTGTGGTGCTGGTTGCTTGTTTTCACTGATAATGGCTGTGATGTGTGTGAACAACATTTCCAGCCATTGTCAGAGCTTTTTTCTCTTCCCCTCTCAGCCTTCCGCTCTTCTCATCATATTGCTGCACGTCTGTGCGCCTTCTCTCGTCTTCTGCTGATGAGAGTACCCTTACCCAAACAAGGCAGATGCAGAGATGAAACAGAACAAGATTAAAAAAATCTAATTACTGAAATCAGCAACTATTCAGTTTCGTTGACTGTAAATATAGCGTCATTCTTCAAGATAGGTCATGTAATTGATTTTTTCACATGGACAGAGACACATTTAGAGAGCTTTTTGTACTGCAGCATAAAAGATATGTCTTTATGGTTGCAGTTAAATAAAACTGCTTTCAACTGTTTCCAGCAAATTGGATTATGTATCAGAAATATATGGTGGGGTAATCCCGTGGCTGCTGCAAATAATTGGATGGGTAATTGAATATTTGCATCTTTTGTTATTTGTTTTCACAATTTAAAAGCAAACTACCAGGATGACTAACACATTCATACTGCTGCTGGACAGCTGCTCTCAGATTTAAAAAATTGTTGGTGTCCTTGCTTTTGCATGGACGACGTGCTCATAAGGGAAAATAAATGTTCCTCAGATTTAAAATAGTCAAAAATTTGCCTTCTTCTGAGGATATTAAATGAGGTGTGGATCTTCATAGGCTTTAATATCTAGCATTTGGATGGGCAAAATCCAGCATAAAACAGCACAAGCACATCTCAATCTCTCTTGACATTTGTCATTAAAGTTTCTCCCAGGAAGTGAAAAGGAAAGCTTTTTAATGATGGACTTATTACACACATCCATGAGCTGCTTCACTATCAGTGAACTGCAGTGTGACTCTTGCACAGTGACCACATTCTTTGACTCTGCTGCTAACTTGAGTCCATTCTCTGCTTCAATACTAAGAATCTTACTCAGGTGTAGAAGCATGATCTTAAAATCCATAAATCCTTCTATTCATGTTTTGCTTCAGGGTTCCTCTCTCGATAGTTGCTACTTTCTGAAGGGAGAAGTTTTAATCATTTTCAAAATATTGATTGATCAAATTCGGCTTTTGTGAAGAATTTTTTGCTTCAGCTACAGAGCTGAGTGCAGCTATCTTTCATGCATAATCACGATTCAGTGGCTTACCTGGCTGACCTTAAAGCTCTGTTCTAAAGAGATCAGATAAATTGCTGCAGTTAGCAAGCTCACTGCCACCTGAATGCAAACTGTTTGCAGTACCCTGTGTATGAAAGAGTAGAAAAAGTGTCCTCTATTGATGCTATTAGCAAAGGTCTGCCCATGACAGGAAATAAACTAATTCTGCAACTCTGCCTGATACCCCACTCACTCTTGTCTGTAATTAGACAAGTGAGATGATTTAATTTGGTGCAAAACAGATAAAGCTGCACCTTGACACCTGATGTGTAGACAGCCACCGGTGGACTCTTTCCAGGTGATAATGGCTGACAGGGAGAAGAATAGAATTACAGCTTTTAGTCTGTCTCACCCCAAGCACTTGTGAGCAGCATCTTAAAGCAGGAGCCTGCCAACCATTTTCTCTTAGAAGCCCTTGAAACCCCCCTCCTTCTAATTTTCTCCATATAAGCCTGCCAGTGGAGGGCCTTTGTCAACAACTGCTTGAGGACAGACTTAATTCTCCCATGCCCTTGCTTGCCCAGTGCAACATTGTAACTTAACCTGTCCTGCATTTTCTCCAAGGCTTGTTTCTGCTGGTAGTTCAAACATCTATTTTGTGCTTATGAGGAAAGAAAAGGCCGAGCTTTGGATGAGTAATGATCAAGTTGTGTATTTTATTGCTGACAGGTGCCAGCATGGATGTGGAGGATGAGCCGCTGCTGTTTCACACCAGCTGGGATGGTGAGGAGGAGGATGAAGAAGAAGAGGAAGAAGATGGAGTGGTCCACACCGAAGGACAGAGCTGCTGTTCTGGGAATGCAGTGGTTTGTGGGGCGTGGAGGACACTGGGGTGGGTTTACACACAGCCCTGGGCGAGTGGAGTGGTTTTAGGGGTAGCTTTCATGCTGCCATGTGCCCTGTTTGCTTACATGCTGCTCTACTGCCCCCCTCTGGACATAGACCTCTCCTACAGTGCCTTCGAGGTTCACAGTCACTTCTCAGCTGAGCGCTTTGACGCCCTCACCGTTGCTGTGAAAACTCAGCTAGGGTCCTGGGACAGACGTAGACGTGACATAGATAATGATGAGTCTGAGGCACTGCAGAAGATTCTGCTGGATAAACTGGGCAGAAAGGGAGTGTTCAACTGGACGGACGGAGAGAGGATGAGATCCTTCACCTCACGAAACAGTGTCTCACAAGGAGAAGATCAGAACAGAGTTGCAACACAAGGAGATGTAAGGACAGAACCTGATTTCAGTCAGGGGGGAATGAGGAAGCACAACAGCTCAAATCCCAGAACAGGGGAGGAAAGGGAGAGACTTTGGGATAAAAAATCCCCCTTTTCAATCATTAGGAGGCGCAGGTTTGTTCCCAATTACTACATGCAGAGCCAGGCTCTGTGGAGGATTGAGCTAGTGTTTGTAGCGCAGGGGCAAGGCGATCGCAACATCTTCACCCCAGAGCGTCTGCAGACAATTCACCATGTGGAGCGTCTGCTCATGCAGCACCCACAGTTTCATCAGTTCTGCTGGAAACCTCTGGAAATATTGAGGGATCTGCCACTGGGGCCATCGTACTGCTCCCCACCAAGCTCGCTCCTGTCTTACCTTTACCCCAGCGAGAGAGGGGGTAAGATATACTATGATGGCATGGGCCCTGACCTGGCTGATATTCAAGGTAGGTCAACAGATATTCCAGTTCAAGCATCAGTGGCTTCCTGGAACAGTCACACCTCGCTGTTCTGATATGACCTGTTATGTGCTGTGTTACAGGTTCTTTGAGACTAGCCATCACCCACCCACAGTTCTACTGGTACGTGGACGAGAGTTTGTCCCCCGAGCATCTTTCCTCCTCTCTCCTACGCAGTGAGATACACTTCGGAGCTCCTCTGCCTTCCTACTATTCCCTGCAGGACCGAGCAGATGAACAAAGAACCCGCTTCAAAAACTTTGTGATTCAGTATGCAAACATACTGGCAAAGCAATCCACCAGGTCAGGCAAAATATCAGCCCTTTATTGTTGCTATCCACCTCATTATAGGCAACTATTTTACTGGAGGGTAATAACAGCCATTGTGTCTTGTTGCATGGTTTAATGGTTTGTATCTGCATCCTATGTGTTAGTCAGGTGAAGGTGCTGTATGGGGGAACAGAACTGTTTGATAATGAAGTGAGGAAAACTTTCTACAATGATATGATGCTGGCTGTCATCAGTGGAACCTGTATCACTGTGCTCGTCTTCATCCTTACCTCCTTTTCTGGTACATAATGACCTGTTCCCTTTTTCTCTTTCACTGGTATGTGAAAGTGTCTTTTTTGAAGTTTCAGAATTAGTTTGGATGCACATGAATGATAATGGGCTCTCTTCTTGTCTCTTTGAAGTCTTTCTGACTTTCTTTGGACTCGCTGGCATCGGACTGAGCTGCTTGATGGCTCTTTTCTTATACCACGTTGTCTTCGGTGTGAGGTATCTGGGCATTCTCAATGGAGTTGCAGCATTTGTTATTATTGGCATTGGTAAGTTATTAAAGGTATAGCCCAATATTTATTTAGTTTTCTTGTGGAGCCATAGCAAAGAGGATTGATGTCTCTCCAGTTTCTAAAAAGATATAAAGCTACAGAAAACAAGTTTGCTTAGTTTAGCATGAAGACAGGACACAGATCATTAACATGACTGTCCAAAGCTGTAATCATTTTTTAAGACTTTAAACAAAATTCAAAATTTTATTTGTTTAAGGATTTATGAAATGCTTGTACATTTATATGACTATGTTTACACATACAGTTATGTGCAACCACTTACTATTGGATGGATACAATAACTTACTGGTGTGCTGTAACGAGGTGGCTGCACCAGGCAAAGAAATACTGGGGCATATAATCCCCCACAAAACAGCATATAATATTTTTTAAAATGGAACATGGTGATGAAAAGTAGCTTCCCATGTTCCCTAATTAGTTTGGCCCTATAGTGGTCCAGATTCACCAGACCAGAAGTATCTAGGCCAAAATAAGGTATGAATGATGGCCCAGAATCAGTCGACATGCACCAGCTTGAGTCCAGGTGCTGAAACTGAATCAGATTTGTAACTTGTCCAAATTTAGGTCAACACATACAACATAAACTTAGTTGAGTTTGGCTAAATGTACGAATCTTTGGCTTAGAGGGGCCCAAATATAACCAAGTTAACTAAAACCTGACAAAACTGGTAACCTTATTTAGGTAAGAGTCAAAAAAGGATTCAGGCCAGGACGCAGCTTTCAGGGTTAACTTATGATGTGGCCTTGTTTGTGATAGTTTTTCCTTTCTCTTTGCCTCAGACAGAGCCCACCTAATGGGTTTCTACCTGATCGCAGCCTTTATGCTAAGCCAAGGAAACCAGTTTGGTGCAAATTATTAGTGCTGATTTTTTTTCTTGCAACTTTGAGTAAGGAAATCAAAATATAAAACATTTTTTTTAAATTAATAGCTGGATGTTCTTATACACTTTTCTTGTCTATTTTTCATCTCTCAGGGGTGGATGATGTGTTTGTGTTCATCAGCACCTTCAGGCAAGCCTCTCATCTGCGTCAGCCACAAGAGCGAATGATCTACACAATAAAAACAGCTGGCAGGGCTACATTCCTCACATCCTTTACAACTGCAGCTGCCTATGCCGCTAACACTTTTTCTCAGGTAATAATGAAAGAAACGTAGGCTATAACAGGATCTGTACAGGAAGTATAAATTACTATTTTGCAGCGGATGAATAGAATTCCAGTTTTCAGTAGACAGCTATTTTCACACGATAAGCACAAATTGAATGTTTTAGGGTCCTTTACACTGTGATACATTTAATTGACACTCAGATCCCAGCCGTGCATGACTTTGGCCTATTCATGGCCCTCATTGTCAGCTGTTGCTGGCTTTGGGTGTCTGTCCTGATGCCAGCCGCCCTGTGTATCTGGACTCAGCATGTGGAGCCTCACGAGCATGCCTGGTTGAATTGGTGAGCTTTTTCATTTCCTTACGTTTTGTGAGATGTTATTGGAGGACTTTGTGCGACAGCTCAGTTGACATGTAATCCCTCCAGCTGTCTCTCACCCTAAACTCCTCTCCCTCTGAAGCGTGAAGTTGTTTTCGGGCCTGTCAGCAAGCCACAGCCCTTTGTCAGATGAGGATGACGATGTGGCGCTTCTATCCGTGGAGATGGAGCCAGGTGAGATATTATCTCTTTGCCCTGAATGGATGACAGGAAGGAGAATTGGAAAGGAATGAGTCCAGGCTATAAAACGCAGATGTTCAGACACCACTAAGGCCCTTTTCTTTGTCTCGGCCAGGCTCCTGTGACACAGACAGCGATACAGCTATTCTGTTCCTGTCAGTGGAGACACCTTTGTCCCCTCAAGGGCAGCAGCATGTGGGTGTGGTGAGCACTAAACTCCAGTGGGCCTTGAAGCACTTAGTGGCTGAACCAGTAGTGAAACGACGCAAAGCTGTTTTAGGTGAGTTTTTATAATGAACTCATTAAGAGTTTTTACACAGCTAAGATTACTTTATAGACTCAAATGAGTAAAAGATCATCAAGGGGGAGTTCTGTTATTTTTCCCCCCAGAGTGAAGAGATCTTTGTGTATGGTTTCATGTTAAGAAATACTGCAATTTTTGTTGTGACCCTGACAGGAAATACCAGCATCTCTATGGGAGTTTTTACCCACACTCTTCAGGAGTAATTGATAATTCCTCCTGATATACTGTAACATCCACTCCATCAGATTCTCCTATCTGCTATTGTTTATCATTGTCTTTCTGCAAACCCAGGCATGTTTCTCCTGGTTCTTCTCTTATCTGCTGGCTGCTGTTGTCTCCTGAGGCCAGCCACTCATGCGCCTCTTCTATTCCGCCAAGATACAAACCTCCAGACTCTGCTAGCTCTGCGGAGCAACCTCAGTGGCCAAGGCATCTCCTGCCCCATGTGCTCAGGTAAGACTGCGTCATTGAAAGACATGTGCTTTTAACCTAAAAAAAAAATCTAAGACCAATTTATTTAAAGGCATGTCTTTTCTTGCAGGTGTTTTCATGGAAAAACCCCACCTATTGTACACACACTCTTCCTCATCAGGTTTCAGGTTTTCTACTCATCAGCACAACTCAAGGACAACAACCTCTGCTACTGCTCAGAGCTCAGTAAAACCAAACTCAAGCACCAACCAAACAGGTAAACCATCAGCACAAATCCCCTTATTTAAACCCCATGTCATGATTGTGATGTATTCTGCTTGTGTTTTTAGGTTCCTTACTCACAGTGTTCATATCGAAGTTGGATCATGAAACCTCTACAACAATATATCGTTTCTCACTCAACAGCAGCATCCCATCTCCGTGGAAAATGTGCAGCACAGAGCATGAGGAAGTGTCATCATTTCAGGTTTGGGGGGGGTGATGTGCTGGTCCATGCTGAAATATCGATTCCACCGATACCTACCTTTTATGTTCTAGAATCAATTCTCATGTTAGAATATCGATATTTTAGTTATTTGGTGTAAAAACTATTTTTATCATGAACTGGAATACAGTGGAAAGTAACTTTAATACCAAGATCTTGTCTAAACTATACTCCGTTGGTAGGAACTACTTTTTCTTCCAGCTGCCATACTGATGCTGATTTTTGGAAAGTGATTTAATCAGTCTGTCAGGTTTAGGTTCTTGTGTTGATGTTCAAATAACAGGAGTCTCATTCTGAAGGCTATGAATGTAATTATTGTGGTATTTATATACTATATGTATTTTACCATTTTACTGGCAATGTCAGTTTGAGTCACAAAGTTTTGAATAAATATGTTACCATCAGTTGCTTTCTCCTTAGTCTAGCAGGTCTGGAAAGGGTTTTCCAAACAAATAAAGTTTTTGTACAAAGTATCGGTATCAGATCGGTATCGCCAATACTGGCTTGAATTTTACTTGGTATCGGGTCGGAAAGAAAATCAGTGGTATCGTTTATCTCTAGTGGAAGAAGTGATTTTGATATTTATTTATTCTAAATTTGCATTGTGACATGTGGCAGTGAGGTAGCATGAAACTGACTGTATTTTTATCTAAATAGGCTTTTGGTCAGCCCCATGCCAATTACACAGCCAGAATGATGGTTTGTGTTTCCCGTGTGTATCGGCCGTACCCCAGCTGGATGATCACATCGAGTTCATGTGATCCCCATCATGGTTGGACGCCAGAGTTTTCCTTTTATGTTGCAGTGTCTCCACAGCAGGACAGCAGGTGAAATGATAATGGAAAAAATAAAATTGGTGCTCAAGTATAAAGTCTCATATGGTTTTAGTAGCAAATCTGTAATTTCAGCTCTCCTCTCTCCCCTTAGGAGGTTGTACTTTGCTCAGTGCCGCCAGAGACCTCATCCTAGCCGAGTATGTGTTAGCCCCCCCGGTTGTGGCTTCAATTCTGGGTCTGATGGGCCTTCACAGGGAACCTTTTATACCCCTCCTCTATTTGGTGAGCAAGCAAGCATTTCTGTCTAACATGAAGTCGGTTGGCTTGCCCATCAGGAAAAGTATCACACTTAATGTCTTTTTTATACCATCTATTCCTACAGTAAATCTTTCCAACAGACAGAATGCTGTGATATGACAGCTTCTCCAAAAATAGTTTCTTAAAGTGGCACTCTGTGAACCCAACGAAAGATGTTTCCACACTACTCCATTTTTACAGATATTTTTACTCTGTATAAGCAAACATAGATCAGACGTGTCCCTCTTGTTCTATTTTTAAAGATCCTTCATCTGCTGCCAAAACAAAACCATCCAAAACATCAGGCTTTAACCCGTGCAGTGGCGGTGTGTGTGGTCACCCAGCGGTGCGTCCACTGGTTGACACTGGGGCCATGGTTTTTGTTGTGTTTGGTATCCTGGGAATCAACCGAACTGAACACAAGGACAATCATGTAATTGGAGATATGGTGAGATTCACCTGCCATGTACATCAATTCACTAACAGATACTTGACTGTGATGTGCTGTGATGGGATGTATGAGTATGTGAGTGGATGAATGTGTCTCGAATAGGAAAGTAATTTGTCTGGTCATATAGAATTGCAAAGTTGTGGAAAAAAATATCTTCAGCATTTATTATTTCAATAAACCTAGCTGAATTGTTTTTTTTTTAGTGATTCTTTGGTTATGCTAAAATATTTCATTTTCTTTCTAGGGCAGCATTATATTGGATCCCGACTTTGATATTTTCCAGGAGATGGGGCATCTCTGCAAAATCTGTAAAGCTGTTGGTGCAAACAAACAACTTGTGAAGCCTGGAGGAGCTCAGTGCTTGCCTTCAGGTAACACTCATTTAGCCAATGGAGTCAACATAAAATTCTTAAACGCCAGTATCTTCAAAACAGTGTTTTTCAGAGCTGAAAATGTTTATGTGTACAAATCATCCGACCAGTTTGGTGTTTGTAAAACTTTATGTATTTTCCACTTTTGTCCAAATGTTCAGCCTCAAAATCAGATTTACATAACAAAACATTAACATTAATAAAAAAAAGGACACAACTCTAAACTACAGTCTTAAAATGTCATCTGTAGAGAGGAGAATGTGCCTCAAAAGGGTAATGGTCTTTCGTTTATTCCCCTCAGGCAACAAGTTGTCTTCGTTTCTACCTCTTTTCCATTCTGAGTGCCACTCTCTGCCTGAACCCAACCTGCTCCCAGGGCAGCTCTCCCATGGGACGGTGGGAATGCACGGAGGCAAGGTACGCTGGCTGTCCATGGCCTTTGAGTCTGTAAGTACCTTCGTCTTTCAGCTTTTTATCTTTGTGCACCCAAAGCTGTTCATCCAGCCATCCCTAATGCTCAACGTCTCCTCTCCCAAGACCACCTACAAAGGGAAATCTTCCTTCCAGACCTATTCAGACTTCCTTCAGTGGGAGAACTTTATCCAGGAGCAACTCGCCAGCCTTCCACAGTCTTCTGCTCTGCAGCGAGGTTTCCAGACATGTGAGCACTGGAAACAGATCTTTATGGAAATCATAGGCAAGTGAGAGGTGGATGGATTCGAAATAGAATTTTTTAGCAGCAAGGAATGAGTGCACAAATGTAATTAAAGCTGATGGTTTGTAGGTGTGGAGAGTGCCCTCTGGAGTCTTCTGCTGTCATTGGCCATCTGTGTGGCAGCTGTGTCTGTGTTTACTGCACATCCTCTGTTGCTGCTACCAGTACTCATTACCATTATAGGTAAGAGAGGAAAAAGATATATCCAGGTTAGGAAGTGTTGTGTGTCGTTATATCCAGGTATGGGTTTTTGTTTTTATCAGGGGTGATCTGTCTGGTCGTGGCTGTCATGTATTGGCTGGGATGGGAGATGGGAGCAGTGGAGGCGATTTCTCTGTCCATACTCGTTGGATCTTCAGTGGATTACTGTCTACACCTGGTGGAGGGATACCTGCTGGCTGGGGAGACCATTCCCTCTACGCTTGGTCATATCTTAGTAAGGGAGAGTAAATTTTTCCCACTGCAACAGTTCTGATCCTAGTTAATATTATGAATTTGGATTCTAAAAGACAGAAAGAATAAATAATATCAATTAAGATTGAATGTTGGTGGTCTGTTAATATATTTTGAAATCAACATTTTAATCTATGTTTTGTTTTCAGGAGCCTCCAGCTGAGAGGCAGAGACGAACTCTGGAGGCAGTGAACCATGTGGGCGTTGCCATAGTGTCGAGTGCAGTCACCACAGCGATCTCCACAGTCCCTCTTTTCTTCTGTGTCATTGTGCCTTTTGCCAAGTTTGGCCAGATCGTTGCCATTAACACAGCCGTCTCCATTTTGTTCACCCTGACGGTGACAGTGGCCTTGCTGGCCTGCATGGCCCCTGCCCGCTTCAGCAGACGCCCTGGCGCTGTGTTAAAGGCCAGCCTGGCAGTGATGGCAGCTGCAGCCTTGGGAGCAGCTCTGTGCTGGTTGGGTAGACAGCTGGGATTGTCAACCTGGCAGTCAATCAGCACAGAAACAGTGTTGTCTGTCAATTCACACTGATGTCACACGGAGGTGTTCCTCTGTATGCAAACTTTGAGAACTGTTCAGGAGGAAGTGATCTTATACTTCATAGCACAATGATGTCACAACAAAATACATTTATTCAATTTATATTGATCAATGGACTGTGGGCAAAGGGATTAAATCCACACCTGCTGGAAATCTCCTTTAAAATAAAGTGTAACTCTGACACATTAGTGGGTTAACCTTTCTGGATTGACATGATTTATTTTTTTTCTTTTAAATCTAGTTTTACCTTCAGCCTGGATGATTGAGTAATCCTTCAGACACAGTGGCTGAGCCACGGCTTTCGTCAGTATAACTTATTGAGTTGTGAAGAGCTGCTGACTGTTCTGTGATCTGTTGTTGTGAACACTGACTGGACGCAGTGCTCTGATGTCTGTGATGATTTAGTGTTGCTGGTTCTCACAATTTCATGGTCATCTTGTGAAACATCATGTTTGTTTAATACTTTGTGTTCTCTTTATTGTGCAATGAATGTGATTTTCCAACCATGGCAGATTAAGATGTCCTGCTGTGCCGGATTAAAAGTCATTTGAACCAAATTTATACTGTTTTGTTAAATGTAAAAAAAAGTGTAAATGTTTGAGCTCTTACTTACTGTACTGAACTTTCGGATGCTGCCAGCACACGTGCTTCTAAAACCTGTGAATGCCACTACTTTTCACAAGTTGAAATCTCTTATCCCCCCCGATCTATTAAGGTTATTGCTAAGATTTTTAACCTCTTCAAGGTCTCTGTTTTTGTAATCATCACAAATTGAAAGAAACCACTTGTCACCTCCTCAGGTGCCACACTTATGAGCACTAACTGTAACACACACTACACTCATGATTTAAAGCACCACTCAAACATCAGTCAATTGCGGCTCTGGTCTGCCCCGCAGTGAAGGTGAGGGCTATTTGTCATACCTCATAACACAATAATGGTTGGGGAGAAGGACAGACTTAATGGCAGCAAGAGCAGTAAATTTCTGTTTTATGTGTGTGTTATTTGTGAATGTCAAATAAAGCAGGTGCAGTAAGCCTTTGGTTTTCCATTTTGTGAAAGCTCAGCATGCTTTTTCTTCTGCATTGTTACGTAATGGGGTAGCGGAGTAGAATGAAGAGCTGTCACTTACACTTTTTGTTTGCTTACACTCGCATAATTACTGGGAGAGCTACAATGGCCCATCTCTGGGTAGCTATTAACTATTCATGTGAAAGGACTCAGATTTAACTGTGAATTGCAGTGCATAAATGTTTCATGTTGGTTAAACAAAAGGAAGTTAAGATGTTCTTTAGAAAGTGTCATTTCTGCTCATGATGATGGGAAGGCTTGATGGAGTATTATGAAGCATCCTGAAGCAAATGGATTGTGCTGCAGCAGAAAAAGAACAAACATTTTCTAAATTAAGAGTTTGAATGTCAGTTGTTGGTTTGTATAAATGTGATGGCGTGTCTTTGTTACAAAATTACATCTTATATGCAGATGACGAATAAGTACACACATCTGTTGTGGACAGAAAGTGCAATGTACCTGCATCTTTCAGAAATTTAAATCACGTATTCAGGAATATGACATATGTTTTTTTAAAGTAAAATTATTCACTCTGCCTTACCCATGCTGCAGTATTGTTACAGCACTATTTACAATGCAACTCATTTAGATAAATTAAGGTCCCAGTGTCAGCCTTGCAGCAGATTTATGTGCTAGTTGGGCTACTATTCAAGTTCTGTTACTATCTCACGTGTCTTTAAGTTGACCAAGATAGCAGGTCGCTACACTTCCAGAAACGGTTTCATTACAATGGCGCTGAAAATGTATGCAGGTCTGAATTAGTCCTGTGGATAAAAGTCAGACATCAAACCTGTATGTCAGACTGAAAGTTTATACAACACTGTGTCAAATAATAAAGAAATAAATGGAGAAAGAGTGAATGAGCAACAAAGTATATTGAACATAGACCAGTGACTACACATTAAAAGGCAATTATAGGGCTAATTTCAACAGTACCTTTCCACCTTTACATTATACTGTATATGTAATCACTAGAACAATAAATACCCAGGCTCATTTGGTTCTTGAGAAATACTTCATTGTACCAAGAAAAAGGCATTTTCTCTGGAGAGAAATTTCTGTACATCAGAGCTGTAAATCAACACTGAAACATAAGTCATTATTTTATTATACCCCAAGTTACAGGGCACACACAATGTTCAAGTATGCCTGAGGAACTATATGGATTGATAAAAAAAATGAAAAAAAGAATAAGAGATAAAATGCATTTAAAAATAAGTGAACTGGCATTGCATTTCACAAAATTTCATAAGCTCATGATTTTGGAACAATTCACTGTAAAGTGCTAACTGGTTCGAGCTGAGAAAAGCACATGTTCCCTTTGAAAGATCAAACACATTACTTTATACATGGAGGTACAGTAATAGCCAGTCATCAGGTGAGCAATTACCAACCAGAAGACATGGACCACATTTCATGTATTAGTCCTTTAATAAGATAACTGCTTCCTTAATTGTCTTGTTAATAGTAACAATGGGAATTTTGCCATTGGTTGCCAGGACAATGCCAATTACAAATGCTGGTGTTGTCACTGTACAGTTTTCCTTCTTTCCTTGTAATTACATGCAATTGACTGACATACAGTATCAAAATCTCAAGTTGAGTCCTTTTAATCCTCTTACGGACAGGAATCCTTGAACCGAAGGGATGAGAGTATGAGGAAAGGAAAGCAATTATTGAGGAGTGCAGGAGATGCTGCCTTACTCCTCTTCCTCTTCCTCTCCTCCCTCTAGATGTGGTGGGCTGGCCTGACAAAAGCAGGAATCTGTCCAGCTGATGCCTGCCTTCCTACAGGTCCTGAGAATCCACTGTTTTCCTTTGTACCTCTCATTAAGAGGTATGTTAAAAAAAAATCAAATAAAAAAGGAAGAATCAATCAAAAACAAACATCTGGAGGGGACTGGGTCAATAAATTTTCCCCTACAGTCTGCCTAAAGCTGACGTTCACCCTCCCACCCCAATCCTAACCATAAAAAGGTAAAAACAAGGTGTACTGCAGAATGGCTTTACTCCTCACAGTCTGTGGGGGGAGCTAGAGCCCCTCGGAGTTGAGGTGCGGTTGGTGGTCTTGCGGCTGTTCTGTCGTGTCTGATTAATCTTGGTGGCCGAAGGTTTCCGAGCGTCAGGCTGGCGCCTCCCCTGGGGACCCCTCCGCTTGTCCCTGTGCCCTGCACGGCCCCTTCCGGCCCCCGCTGGTCACTTGCGTGAATGCAGTGTGTCCTGGAACTTGGTGCTGGTGTAGCGGACATGAAAACCTTTTTTGTTGATTGTGTCATCAGAGCGAAACTTGATCACAATGGAGTCACCGGCTGAGTAGATCTCCTCTGGTGGCTATGGGAAGGGACAAAACAGAATAGTCAGGGGTGGTTGTGGCTTCCTGCCTCTTTGACATCCCTTCAATTAAAACTTAAGTCTTCTCACATGCTGAAACTGAGGTCAAACCAATGACTGTGACGACTGGCCTCTGACAGCTTGTTCTGTCACGGCAAGAGCCATATAGGGGTCAGCATTTGAACTTGCATCTATACAGCTTTATTCTGAGTCAGGATTTGGCTGGTATTAAAAGTGAGGACTAAAACAAATACCTTGATGATCAGGACCAGGTGTATCACTGCAGAGAGCTTTGAGCTGAGCCCCATAACACACAGCACCTCATATATTTGAACACTATCTGCAGAATGTCAGCCAAATTATTTCCAGTAAAGCAAAAGGGGGAGTTAACTGTGTACATGAAAAATATCCAACTTGAACTTAGTCCGTCAGAAAACTGCATGTATATTAATTGAAAAAATCACTTTGAAAAATAATTAGTTGGTTATGGTGCTCAGCGAGCTGCACGGTGGCTGTCACAAAGACGAGCAATGTAAAGTCAGAGCAGGCAAAAGCTGCTGCAGCCAACTATAAAAACATCTGACCACTGATTAAAGCCGCTATTCAACATGAATAACATGCTGTATCTACAATGGCCCATAACTCTTGGCAAAGGGATTTAAAAGACAAAAAGAAAGCAGCGAAGTGTTACTGTAGACCCAGAAACGGTCTCCTATTTTACTGAGAAAAAGCCCTCCGGCTAAAGCCTCCCCCCCACCATAATGAGTTTTCACCCTACTTTGAACTGAACAGTGACAGTTTATTTCAACCTGTTTTATAAAAGGAAACTTGATTGAGAGGCCGCTCTCCAGGGCATTGAGGGTGCTTTATCTCCTCCAGCGGATGATTCAACAGGCATGAGTGAGAGGCCAGATCATGTTATTAAAGTCTGAAAATGAAATCAAGCTGTTCTCTGACCTGATGATACTTGTGTTTCTAATCCCTGTCGGCCTCATTGTTCTAGACTCCAGCTGCAGTAACAGCACTGGCTGACTGTTTTGCTGTAATAATCTAATGTCAGACACTCTTTCCACACCAAGGGAGTTACTGCTTGTGCTACAACCATTCCCATCCCAACACTTGCAAACTCAGAAGAACTTTAAGTGATTGAACTCCAGATGGACTGGAATAAAAGCTGTAGGGTGGTTCACAAAGTCACACAATTACAATCTATTGGGACAGGTTACTCAAGAGCAGCCCTAATTCCAAAACAATCATCTGAACACTGCTGAAACACTGTAAAAGCAAGTAAAAGGGCTGAGATTAGTTGGCTGTATTGTCACAACAAATGAGATTTAGAGAACAGGGACTGAAAGAAAATTAGTTTTACCCCTGAGCCACAGTAACGTCCCAGCCGTGGAGACTTTGTGTCAGCTCCATCAAAGAGCTCCATGTAGTCATAGCCGCAGTCTGCCTCCTCCTCGATCTCAAACGTCTGGAAGATGAGCTCCACGCCGTAGCCCTTCTCCGCTGAAATCACCCACTGGCAGTCAGAGGCTCCAGGATAGTTATTGTCCCCAAACTGAGCATGGGAGAACAGGTCTTTTGTTTTGACCTCAGCCTTTAGACGGCCTCCGCACTCTGGACAGCAAAATAGTGTCCAATTAGAGGTAAATTAACATAAAAAACATGTACTAGTCTGCAGTCCAACAGATAAAAAATGACTGACATTTAATATTGCTCACTCAACAACTTTAAATGTGTGTGTTTAATATTCTTACCTGCAGAGTGAGATGCCTCAAAGCCTTTTTTCTGCACAGAGCTATCAGAGAAAAAACGGATAAACAACTTGTTGCTGCTCGATATGATGGGAGAGGGTTTCTTGGTGCCACAGAAGCGGCCGAGGGAGGTTGCTTTTGCATCTCGGCCGTCATAAATCTCTATGTGGTCATAAGCACATTCCAGGTGGGCTTCCATGTCAAGCTCATTGAAGGCCTGTTACAAAACAAGACATGAGTGAGATTGATTTAAATGGATAAAAAAAAACATTATACAGGTTTTAGTTTTTCAGATGAGGTATTAGTTTATTTGTAATTGACAAAGAAGGTAATAATTATAATTTGACGAAGTCCTTTAGATTTTGCATTGTCTGTTAGAAACAGATATTTGCATAACTTGTATATTAACAAGATTTCTAAACCAGCTCCAGTAGAGAGAACAAAAATGCAAACGATAACAGAAGGGGGAGCCACACATCATCATTAGGATTATTTTAACAGTTTCTGACACGAGTGCAGTAAACACAGATGTCCCCAGTAAATTTAGCACCTCAATTACACTGATGAGCCATACATAAATAAAGGCGAGTGGCGAGTGAAATTAATTATGAAAGCAGGAGGAAGTGGCACATACGATTTTGATACGGTGGCCTGCAGTGGTGGTGAGGGCCCAGGTGCATGTTTTTTTACTGGGATATTTATCCGGCCAATTTGGACTGGTAATGATACCACTCACACTATTCACAGTGTGATCACAGCCGGCTGTTAAAAAAAAAGGAAAGGTTAGTCAATGAGTCAACACTGCTCTGCATCACACCAATATAGAATAGCCCAACATTCAGACTGAGCTCAAATCTCTTCATATCAAAGAAATGAAAAAATCTGTAGTGGAATACCTTCTTTGCAGTCGTGTTTGTTCTCATGAAGCACAAATCCACTCCTACACTGACAGCTGTAGCTCCCGAAGGTGTTGACACACTCATGCTGACAGCCGCCGTTCTCCTTGGAGCACTCATCTTTGTCTGAGGAAGAACAGAGGAGATGACGAGAGTTTTCAGAGTGAAAACTCGCAGACTGCAGCTCAAAGTGACTGAGAGAAAATAATACTCCCAGTAGGACTCACCTGAGAAGAATTGTGCTTTGAAGCCCTTTTTGGATACTGTATTGTCCGATTTGAACTCAATGCGCATGTTGTTGTACTGAGAGGTAATAGCTTCTGGTTTCTCTGCCCCACAGAACTTCCCATGTAGCCTCGAATCCGCTGAAAGTCCGCTGCGTACCTCTACATAGTCATACTTACAAACCTGAGCAAAAAAACACAGCATGTGAAGAGGCTGTGCGCTTTTGTTTGTCTTTAATTATGAAGTACAAGGAGGAGAAGAAAGTTATTTGCTATGACAGGGGAGAGAAGTGGTGGAACGACAGAGAGCATAGAACAAACCCACCCCGTGTCGACTCATAATAAGCCCAATGCTCACGTCATTGCCCTCAGTCTCGAAGACATCAAAGAGAAGAGTGATGCGGTACTGTGTGGGGGCAACCAGCTGCCAAATGCAGTTTTTATTTGGAGGGTACTCTCTGGGCCACCCTGGACTGGTGATGGAGCCATTCAGCTTGGTAATAAAGCCTCCACAGGCAGCTGGACAGAACACACAAGATGAGTGGAAACACAGACAGACAGTTAGCAAGACACCGGTACAGATGTCCATATAAAAATAAAAATGATATCACCACATGTTTCAACAGGACATTCCAAATGTTATATTGCCCTCAGAAATATACTTTATGTCTCCTGAAAAACAACAAAGATAACTAATGACTGCCTGACCTTCCAGACGAGTACTTGTGAGCTTTTTATCAGTTACACAATGCACGCTATGTTGTTAAGTACTGGTAATACAGTCCCTCACCTGACTAATCTTAGTGGAAATAAATGTGCAATGTTGATCCTTAGCAACTCCAAAAAATTTATGTGTTGATACACAGACTCAGTTATTACACACGCACAGTAGTGAAATGCTGGAGTCATGGCAATCACAATATCTAGCTAGTTTGAACTTATGTAAAGCACTGCATATTTACCCATTTTATTTCTGACATATGTAAACAATTCTAAATAAGAAAAAACATTTTTATTATGTTAATAAGGAACATTTCAAATTTACCGATAATATAACCTTGAAGTGCAGATGATTTTATGATTTTTTTCTATGTAAGAAAATCATGAATTTGCAAATAATCTGCCATTCTCTATAAATATCTATGCTATGATCAAATTGAGTTTATATACCGTTTATTATTCTTATTATTGATAACATGACATTTTAAGCCTTTTCTGGGACTCTACTACTATTTTAATTTTTTCATGCTTATATCTACACCAAAAATAGAGTGATATGCTTTTATATACATTCACTGGTGATATGTGAAATCCTCTCCGGGCAGACACGGGACACGCGGTTTTATGACCCATCTTGTAAACTAGCATTTAGGTCTTAAACAACAACCTATAATTTGAGACAAAAATAAAGCTTGCGTTGTTCTGACACAAATCTCTAAAAGACAGTGCCTGGCCAGCATAGCCATCTATGCTGGCACCTTTTCAGGCTTTTACGAATGAGTGTACTTATTGTATTTGGGTGGCTAACTGTGTAAAGTGCTTTAGGATGTAAATGACATGGTGAGCAGGGCTTCTGACTGTCCTCCCTGTACTTACCCTCACAGCTGCGCTTGTCAGCAGCCAGCTCATAGCCTGGGTCACAAGCACACTTGTAGCTGCCTAGTGTGTTGACACAGCGTTGCTCACAGCGACCGTTGTCCGGTTTGGAGCACTCATCCATCTCTGAAAACACAAAGATATGTTAGGGCCCTTTTAGGAGGCCCCCTGGCTCAATAGCTTACAAGAGAAACCCTCCAAAGCAACCGCAGAGCAAGGCAAAGCTGGTCACATAGAACCCAAAGGTGCTAGCAGAAGAAGTATGTGATAGTGATTCATGGAATAATGTCAGATATACAGATGCTGAGATTTTTCCTTGACGCTTACAGTCCTTAACCTCTCACCTTTGAAGAAGTTGGCAGCAAAACCGGCTTTGTTGACTGATCCATCCGAAACAAATTTCATCCACAGATGGTTGGAGCTGGTTTTAATGTCATCTGGCTTGTCGTAGCCACAGAAGCGTCCCAGCAGAGGGCTGCTTTCAGAGATCCCATCACGCACCTCTAAGTAGTCATATGCACAGCTGTCATGTCTCTCAATCTGAAGGGAGGCAAAGGGTTTGGAATTAAAGACAAATGAAAAAGCGTAACAATAAAGAAACAAACGTGATTTGTAACACAATAAGAGTGTTATACCTCAAAAGACTGGAAGGTAAGGCCCACATGGTAGCCCTGAGTGACAGAAACTTTCCATATGCATACTTTGTTGGGTCTGTAGTCATCAGGGTAGTTGGGGGACTGAATCTGACCATTATCCTTCTTCACCTCTCCACCACAGATGGCTGCATGAGGTAATAAAAACAATCAAAAAAGACACTGAGTTGCCTTTGTAGCATTATAATCCGTACACGTCTCTGAAAATAGCATCCTAACAGTTGATTCACTTATTTACTCAAATGGCTGGACACATATACAGTATACACATCCACTGCACGGTCTGGAAAGAATAGAGTTGAATGTGAGGGCCAGCCAACATCAGCGTAAAGAGCTTGACACATCGACAATGGGAGAGCCAAAAACTCTGCATATTGCTTCACTGTCTAGGCACATTGTTAGATGTGTGACTGGTTGTGAGTTCAGTCAGCCGAGCAACATTCTGGGACGGGGGGCAGTGAGGGCAGGCAGTGGGTGCTTACCTTCATAAACGGCGGAAAAACCCTTTCCCACCCAGTTACTGCTGCTGCGGAACTCGATCCACAGTCGGCTGTCGGTGGAGATGATTGGCTCAGGCAGCTTATCGCCACAGAAACGACCTGGTCCACAGGTAAAGACACACAAATGTAAACAAGAATTAGATCATCATGACACCAACATAACCCTGAAATTCCTCTAAATACTTACAGAAACAAATTATGAGAGTGAAACAGGAAATAATAAGCAGTGTAAAAAAACCCTACACTTCCAATATTTTAGCATTTGATGTTTGTGAAATTTATCTACAGCATGTTTCTGGTGTGAGAACCTTAAATTGTACCACTCTATACCTCTAACACCCACCAAACAAACAAAGTTTGTCTACATCTGCCACTTCTGTAAATCCTTGTATCGAATAAGAAATTAACATAATTCTGAAAAATGTGCTGGTTATGTGACAATAAACTGAGTCTCTAACTGAGCATCTGAGCATCTCTAATTCTAAAAGTCTGAACCACAAGTTAGACTCAACAAGACACATGAAAGTAATCTTTTTAAGAAGAATCAATCATTCAGATTTGTTGATCATTAGTTGCATTCCAGATCAGCCTTCTGTTGTTTAAACTGACCTTTGAGTGGTGCCTTCCTCCAATATCCATCTCGGATCTCCACGTGGTCATACCAACATAAATGACTCCTGTACAAATCCATGGAGGTGAAGTTCAAAATGATCTTGGAAACCAAGAGAGTACGATTACTGATACAGCACAGGTCAAAGGTCACATACCAACAAAGCTAAGACAACTCAGTCAAAATTCAGAACTACAGAATTCAGAAAATAATGCTAATGAAATAATTTCTAAAATAAGTTTCCATTTTCTTGTGTCTGCTTATCAATATAGAGCATTTCTGGATCTTAGTCTCCAAAATATCCACATGTCTTGTTAAAAATTGCTCCAAAAGCTGAAAAATGCCTTCCCTGCGGTTAATTTGTTTATATTTCCCAAGAGAGATCTTTTAAAATGACCAAGTTTTATAAAGAAATGTTCTATTACAAACAAAAAATAAATTATATAAAAAACTATGAGCATCTGTTGCAAGTAATTAAAAACTGATGGATATATATATTTATCATTATTTGCTCAAATAAAACACATGTTTTATACTTTTGTTTCTGCTCCCATTTTTCATGAGATGGAGTTAAAGATCTCAAATTCATTCCAGATACACAATATTACCATTTCTCTCAAACTTTGTTCACAAATCAGTCTAAATGTATGATAGTGAGCACTTCTCCTTTGCTGAGATAATCCATCCCACCTCACAGGTGTGCCACATCAAGATGCTGATCTGAAATCATGATTAGTGCACA